>CM046845.1:34711483-35019914 GCA_025618425.1 Heliocidaris tuberculata | reverse complement strand
AAACACCCCATTTGGCATTTATCAAATTCTGTTATAATGTTGTCATGCAGCCTATATCGACTCGTTTTTCTTCATTTCCCTTAGTAGGACGAGTAGCGCCAGCATTAACCTGCTTCACAGTGTCTCTGTTCGAATTTCAACAATTTCAGAAAAATGTTCCACTGATTGCATCGGCATACCCACAAATCATTCTCATTAGCTGTACTAATCACCCCATTACAGGAAAAACAACCCCAAGAGAGTGTGGCATTTATACAAGTTAGCTTTGTTATGTTCATTAGAATTCACAGACCACTATGAACAAAGGAATCTGGCAAATTGGCCGCTCTAATGTGTCACAATCACCTCAGGAGCGGAGAAAGGTTGAAAACATAAAAGGTCAGGAGAGCCACTAGAGCACAGTCTTGCATTTCCTGCATATTTAATCTGCAGAGACTTTTGGCATAAAAACCACACTTGGCCACATAATGCAAGGGAGAAATTGTGATTTTGAAAAACAGAATTCAAATTGCCAAGTAAACATCAACATGTTCATCTCAAATTCTTAATGTTTCATTTTAGACCCAATCATACTATTATGATTTTTTGTTTTAAAGCAAACAACAATGTTCTTAGTTTTTACACATTACTTTGTAGAAACTTGAACAAGTCGTAATGTTTCAAAATTGTTGTAGCATGTCTACAAATCCAGATAATCTGAGTGGTGACACGACATTTGCCCCTGCGACATTTGCTCCTCCGTCCATATCTCGTAAGGTCAAAGGTTAAGGTCATGATTTGGTTTTTTGTTAAGGACAATGTGAAGATTAGGATTAGGATTAGGGTTAGGGTTAGGGTTAGGGTTAGGGTTAGGTTTAGGATTAACATGGCAAAGTTAGACCGGAGCAATTGTCACAGGAGCAAATGTCATGGAACCGATCTGAGCAACACAGAAGTGAAGTTTATCTGAACAAGAAAACTGAGGAGAATAAGAATGATTCAGAATATTCAGTGATTTAAATATTTCTCCATGAATGACAGATCATGGTGGCTTTGTTCAATTTCTGGTGCAAAGACATGAGATGTGATAACAAATAAAACAGAAACAAAAACTGAACAAAACAAACAATATATCCAAGATCGGTGTGGTTTAATTTAAAAAATAAAGATCACCACAGTGCGAGGAGGACTCTAGCCGAGAATGCAAGCTGAAAGAATGATCATATACATGTAACCTATGAAGTTGATGGAATGATGAAAGCAAGCTTTTACTTTTTGTAATGTCTATAAATATGATAATATAAACATGCTCCCTTAAGACCTAAATTCTAAGAATACGAACAATCATGCATGTATAATCGTTGGGATGCTGTGCCATTGCACAGCTACATGTTCGTGTGTCCTTAGCCTCAGGGAATGCTTGCCGATTTGCATAATAGTCAGAGATAATGGCGACAGTGGCATTCATTTGCATTAGTAGGCTTTAAAAAATATTTGTACAAGACTGTCGTGTTATAAAAGCCGTACTGCCCTATTAAAAAATAAATTTGAAAGTTCTTTTGCAAATGAATATTTCTTGCCCTTTACAACATAATCTATTGCATGAGCTACACAAAATATTTGCTCTGGAGGGGTTTAAAAGTTTTCTTAAGACAGGAATGTAATCTGGATCATTATTATGGCATTTAACAAATTTTGCAAATGAATATTTCTTGCCCTTTACAACATAATCTATTGCATGAGCTACACAAAATATTTGCTCTGGAGGGGTTTAAAAGTTTTCTTAAGACAGGAATGTAATCTGGATCATTATTATGGCATTTAACAAATTTTGCAAATGAATATTCTTGCCCTTTACAATATAAAACTATATGCATGAGCTACACAAAATATTTGCTCTGGAGGGGTTAAAATTTTCTTAAGACAGGAATGTAATCTGGATCATTATTATGGCATTTAACAAGGTGCTGTGAATGGCATAAAAGACAAGAAGTTAAGCAGAAACTCTCCAGTGAACTTTACATGTCAGTGACAAATTGTGCCTTATTATAACATAGCAAAATGCAACAATGAATAGCATTTTTCTTTTTCTATCCCATTTAGATCTACAACAAATGTAGTGTATCTCCTTGCAGACTTTGTTATAACTGGACTTCCCTGTAATTCTAGAGAACGAATGACTACATACATGCAATCCTGTCGAGTCTGTGGGTAAAAACTAGGGTTGAAATTTCGTTGCGAGATGGGGGGGGGGGGGGGGGGGGGGGGGGGGAGGGTGCTGAAGCCTTTATTGAACATGAATCAAATCAAGGCACCCAGGTGAAACTAATGTTCAAGCAGTGAAGTGCAACTAATTACCAAAGAAAACAGCTCGAGATGAAAGCTTGCAGGGAATGGCAGCCAGGTATACAGTAGTAATGGCTTTGTACAAAATGTAGCCACAAAGATTTTACAGGGAGAACAAATCCTTGCCCAGGTATCCAAGAATGTGCCTCGGATTAGTGAGAAGAGTAAAATGGAAAATCAACATTTTTTTGTTAATGAAGGCAATGAATGTGTATGCACTATGAAAGCATTATTTTTTTAAAGATTTCATATTCAGTGTGCAAACTGCCAAGGTCAGAACTCGTTGAAATTAGTACACTACATAAACTGGAACTGACTTCATTGCATTTTGATAATAATAATAATAATTTATTTATATAGCGAATTTTCTATATTTTCAAATGTGCTTTACCATGTTATTAACAGAATAAGTGACTTTTGAAGGAGTTTTTGAAGACATCCCTAGATTGTTGGTTACAGAGAATTTGAGATAGTTGATTCCAGTTTGGGAGCAGCAGTTGAAAATGCTCTGTCACCAAGTGTGGGCACCATCTTGGGAGATGGATAGTTGAGCATGATGCCTTGTAAAATGGAAAATCAACATTTCACAGTGCATACACATTCATTGCCTTCTTTAACAAAGAAATGCTGATTTTCCATTTTACACTGACACCAAATGTATGAAGCCAGTTATCTTTTAGAGGGGGGAAAAACACAAACTAAATATATAATGTAAAGTAAGAATAAGATTTCAGTTGATATTGTTGCATAAGATAAAAGTCTTACCTTGTATTTTAAGATATTTTCCCCTTCACAAAAAAAACTCAGAGAAGCAAGATCTATTAGATTATACTTCAAAGTAAAAACCACTGTTATTTCACTATGGGTTTTTCTTTTTCTTATACAAGGGGTATTTTGTCTTCATTATAGAAGGCCTATTTCATGAAGCATGTTGGGTTCTTCATTTTGTAGACATCAAACAGACCATGATTAATATTTAGTTGTTTTAAAAATATTTGTACCAATACACTCTAGGATTCTAATAACAATTTTTTTTTTTTTTTTTACAAAACATTGACGATGAAGCAATTATCTTGCGATGCTCAGTTGTTTCTTTATGTCGCGCATGAACGAACATGGCATATCACGAATGACAAGGCTTGAATCAGGCACAGGTGAGTCAGTGGTAGGTTCCCCGTCCGCATGCCAACTTGGAAGGGGTAGAAAATCAATTTCAGCTCATGCTTTATGCATGGATGGGTCCCCGTACTAATAAACCTATCTTGTCGTCTCAGTTTGAGTCTCGATTCCTCTTCACTTCACTAAATTTCAGTGCATCGCTGCTGCACATGCGATGGGGATTTGAATCAAGCTGGCCTAGTCTCCAGGCAAATACATTGAAACAAAAACAAGAGTGAAAGGTGAGTATAAAGACCCCATGGTAAGTTTCTTGACACATGGAAAAAGGGTAAGCCTGTTAATTAAAGGATTGCAAGATTTCCACAACAAACCACCACTGTTCATATTTTCTTAGGGTGTCTTACTGTAAAATACCCCAATTCAAGGAAGTTTGCAATCATGAATGCAACAACATTAAGATGTATCAGTCTGAAATCAAGGCTTCCAAAAAGAATTAGGCAGACCTGCTCAGCGCAAGTTTGTCTACTCGTCGAATCTCATTTCCATACAGAATCCAGCGAAGTGTTCTGTTCATTAATGCTGCATGAGTTGCCCCCCTGTCAGCTGCGAAAAAAAGTAAATTGGAGAACAGGGGCGTTTGTCCTTCGGGGAAACCAACCAGCCTCTAATGCAATCATTACAAGTATGAGTAATAAAAATTCAGTTGCTATGTGCAATGACTTTCTCCTATGAATATAATGTCTTCATCTGGTAGGCCTCCCTACAGCATCAACCCCCCCCCCCCCCCGTCTTTTTTTCCATTCTGATAATTGTCTCTGCAGCACATAGCCTTGAACTTCACCTCAGCTATGGAGGTTCTAAATCCAAGAGACACTTAGTATTCCATCAGTAGCTCTCTCTGGATTGAGTGAATATCTCAGCCTTATCTTACTAAATTACTTTTTTTTTTTAAATAAAATCTACACGGATAAACCTTGCTGAACTTTAAAAGGCCAGTTTCTCTATTTCTTTTCTTTTGCAAAAGAGTACAGGAAAGGATAAAAAGTTGAAGTGCATCACAATGCCAGTTCTCATTGATTATACCATTTTAGGTTTACTTACAGAATTCCTATGAAAAGAAAAAATTCTAAGGAAGTGATGGAGAGGAACATTCTCTCAACCTCATGATGTCTATTCAAAACAATTCTGTTTATGTCTAGATGAGCTGCTGTATAACCAATGACATAGAATCTTCTTTTATGTGAACCAATGTGAACATTCCACCTGTAAGCTCCAATCATAGATGTAATGGCTCATGCTCTTTATGAGATGCTTTCCAGCTGCATACAAAAAAAAATCTGTTTCATGTTTTAGAAATCATAACAACTCAACATTCCTTCTTGATTGGAATGTGAACACTAACATGTGCATCATTAAATGAGATTGATCAGGCCAGCATTTTAAAAATATTTTTTGTGCAAGCAGAAGAAAATATGAAATTATTCTGTTCCCCTTAAAGCTAATCTAAAGTTTAACCTAGATGAAATCATATTTTTAGTGTAACAGACAGTAATTTGTAACTGTTCATCATAAAGTAAATGTAATGTTTCACTCAAGGAGTTACTAGACCTGTTCAGACCAGAAAAATATTTTTTTTTAATATTGAAGAATCACAGCTTCATATGAGACTACTATGTCTGGACTACTAGCAGGATTTTCCTTATTCTCCTTTGCTTATTTTGAAATAATACATTTTCTACCATAATTGTTTCCCAGATATACATTGTAGGCCCCTTCAAGTAATTGCATCTTGAACATTCAGTGGAAGTTTAATGTGAATTGTGGTGAATATATTATCCATCACAACCAGAACTCAAGAGGTTCTATGGTAGAAGCCTACATGTAGTAACTCCTGACCTAGAAAATTGACTGCTTGCAGTCATGATGAAGGTCAAATTAGCTCAGTTCTTCATGACAACCCCATCATATTAGCTATGTTCATACAAGACTTGTGGTTTTGAAACTTTAAGTTAGCAAAACTTTAAGTTAACAAAGCAACTACTCACTAACCACCACGAGGGTTCACACAGGCCCGAAACAACAATGCTCGTTGTTAACACCGGAAGTAGATACTGATTGGGTCTACAGTACACATACACTGTGTTCACAATTCGTGCGAAGGGTATGACCCGGAAGTTTTAACTTGAACAGAGAGGTCATCGTTAACAACGAGCTTACGAAACTTAAAGTTTATTCTGTCCACACAGTCCAAAACTGTGACGGAGGACCCCCAGCTGCTCATGGTTTCGGCATTAACCATAAGCTCGCTTGTGGTTCTAGAATTACAAGTAAACTTAAAGTTTCGAAACTACAAGCGAAACTTTAAGTTTAGCCCCTTTCGTGTGGACCTGACTATTGACATATGCAAATAGAGTCAAGGTTAAATCTTATAAATGAAAATAGATTTTTTCTTTTCTTTCTTTTTATGTTTGTAATACAGGTCTAAATTGTTTTTGGATCAGAGTTGGAAAAAGAATCCAAAGTAGCAAGCATAATGAAGACAGGTCATTTATTCCTGTGTAAATCAGTTCAAATTATAGTAGATCTATGGGTATTTTTGTGCTAGAGGATCCGTCTTCTCTTCTCTCCTCCCTCCCTCACAGTAGGGTACAGATACAGGAGTTCAGGACTGGAATGGCAGGCAAGCAGGAGAGGAGGGCCGATCAGACCGACCTCTCGGTGCTGTGCCGACTGACTGGTCCCACGACTGTCAGATCAGTTTATTTTGAGAACTGGAAACTGATGGATCATGATGTGTGACCCAGTGAGATGGCAATCCATGTAAGACACCACCGTCAGGGTCAAAGTGGAAAGATGACGGGGAGCTAAAAATAAGGGAAGCAATGAGATACTATGCATGAACAACCCATTTGTATTCATGAAAAGGTCTAAAGTTCTCAAAATATCTATCAAAAATCTATAACTGAAGCTTTCCATCTCAGTCAGAAATAGAATAATAACAGCAATAATGTTGCAATAATGTATCCTGTTTAGCTTTCCTTGCCTTGCATGGAAATGTCCAAGGTCACTACACATACTGCAGGCCTACATGGATCTCTCTATACTACAAATTTGTAGGTATGGCAGACATGTAGATGTAGACAGTTGTAATGATGTGGAATGTAGCCATTTTCTCTTTCTTAATCTTAGTCTTTAGCTAAATAACCTTTCAAAGGAAATTTTCACACCACTTTGAAAATGGTGTCTTTCTGTTTCCAAGAAATAACTATTTTTTAAATTTCAATACACATACATTCCAAGGTAATAAATAATGGCATGGTTTTGATGTTCAATTTTTTTCAATGCAGTGCAACCTTATAATCCTTTATTATAAATATAAACCATCATCTAGTACATCACTTGACAATGTCTACTGAAAATTGGAAGCACCAGTCAATTTGCAATTGCTTTTCATCTTGCACAGGGTGTAGTAGGCTTTTGTGTAGCCTAGACGATGCAATTGAGGGGAAAGCATATCACAATCAAAAAGAGCCAATATAAATCAAATTAGGCTTTCATTGTCCTTGCAAGAGACACATAAAATTGAAAGGGCATCCTCAACCACAAGCGAAGATACATTTGATTCTTTTCCAAAAGAGGAGAGATAATCAAGGCACGTAAGAAATGGAGCAAACAAACGGAAGGCTGGGATATATGAAGGACTGAAAGAGGGGACGCTTTGATGATATATGAATGTAAAGAAAAAGAATGAATTCAAAGAGAAAGAGAGGGGGAGTATAAGATCAATTATAGGCCTACATGCACATCGTGCAGGGAAAGAACAATAGACTTCTGAGCACAGCAAATTTCATACATGTACACTGTGTCTTCCCTACTACTGTACATAATATATTCTTGAATAATATTAGGTTAGAATGGAAATCTGCAAAAGCAGATTATAGGGACATGCATTCTTTCAAATGCATTTAAATATGATAATGCAAGGGCCTAATAACTTATTACACAGAGCAATAGACTTATCATCAGGCACTACCAAAACCAAGGACTACATGCACCTTTAAAGCACCCCCCCCCCTGGATAATATATCTACCGATAAAGATGGAGAAAGAATGTTTGTGAAATGAGGAAGAACGTGTAGATTTTATTATCAACATATCTTTGCTTGATGACATGACCTTTGTATGTGGTGGAGTATACACCCTAGTGTTACACCTGCCTGTGCCACTCTACCACCATCTTGCTTCCAAATATGCTTCCTGTCAGTCTGTCTCCTAGACCCCATTTGAAATATTTCACTAGCCTCACTTCCAGAAAGAACAAGTGTATTTTGCACAATTTTGCACAAAATTTAAATTTACAAAAACGTGACTGCTAATGAATCAAATAAAGGGGGGGGGGGGAGGGGGGGGGAGGGGTCACCATATTTGGAAGGGAGAGGGGCGTATATAACCTTGAAACTATAATCCACTACTATCCTACTCTCTTTGGTATGAACTACCTTGTGTGACACTTTGCAATATTGCATGCGTTGAGGAATAACAACATATGATGCAATGTGGGAGATGAAAGGCTTGATAGGTAAATCCTAACTTATGAAAAACATGTCAGAGCATGGCACAAATGGGAATACATCTTTCTTGCCATGAGACGCCAGCATGTTTAGGGTATTCATGATGCCTGAAGACTGATTGAAAAGTTTAGACTAAAATTTGGAACAGACTGACAGACATACGTACAGTTTAGAGCTACAAATACAGCCTATCTGTGATCTATCTTCCTTGTGTACTGCACCGTACTCATAGGTAGGTAGGTAGGTAAATACGGGAAAGGGGTATGTAGGCCACATAGTAAATGGAAAATCCATCCCTTTGCATCTCAGGAGGGTGCCGGAAAAAGGGCGGGAGAGCTGGCTGCGCTAAAAGAGCACATGGCCTCACCGCCATGAAAAGAGCACTCTGCCAGCTAGGGATCAGCTGTAATGGCGATGATAAGGGAAGGCTTGAGAAAGCACTCCATGGAGAGAGAGAGAGAGAGAGACAGTCTGCATACATAGCTCAATAGTGCGACACAGAAAACACCACATATTTAAATAGTGATGGGACTACATAAAGGTCCAAGGTCTGATAAATTTAGGGGGATTACAGTACACTTTAAACAGTCCTTAACTGATAACTGGTATCACAAAACTTAAGAGGCAACACTGATACATACATGTACATGTACTATAATTTAACAAATATGTCCGCCCAATAGCATTCAGGTATTAAAATTTTTGGTTGCAAAAATTCACATCAGAGGAGACCTAGAAGAGTGATAGGCCTATTCTCAAACAATGTGAGGTTGGTGGGTTGGAAGATTGGCAATTTTAAAAGGTGGCCAATTTGATTAGACCATCCTTGTTAGACAGTGCTGTTTCATTTCATGGCACTAATAGGGTCCCCCCCCCCCCTCTATTTTGGAAGGTATATTAAAACTTTAGTTGACAAAATCCATACCAAGGGCAGCACAAGAAAGGAAGTTCTTCCTCTGAAAAGATTTCCCTATCAAAATGCAACTTGGCATAAAGAGACCATTTAACCACGATGTAGATACTTCAGTATCCAACTCCATGCTTGTGAAGACCATGCTTCTGGGTGATGAACATTTAATGTCAAAGGCATAGTTCAGTTACCTTGCTCAAAACCTGTGTATTCATAATCATTCCAACATGTAATTTGTTATGATTTCATGAGCTGTTCCTCACCTCTACTGTAATTATTACCCTTGCCAATGTTTACTGATCTTGACCCCTTCTTTCTAAAAAATCTGTTTCCTTTCTACAGCCAAAAGAGGGCTCTTTAAATAAATTTTCTCACACTGAAACAGAATTCCCAAATGGCAGGAGCATATTATTCTTAGCTAAAGGGCTTATAAATAAGAGAGTAACCCGTCATTCAATACCACCTATGCTTTGAAAACTCCAGAACTAAAGCCTTACAACGGAAATTTCCTTCACTGCAAAGAAAATAGAATGAGAAAAGGTGACTAAATACTGCAAACCAAAGGCCAGAGTCTCTCATACCAGACACATAGTGCAATATCACACAGAAAAGTTGATCTAAACCCAATTCCTTGTCTTCCTGGGTTCACACAGTCCCACAGGTGATGATGGCATATCCGCAAAATAACATCAAATGATGATATTCCTTGCTTGGTGCATTTTACATTTTAAAACTGTCTCGTCAAGAAGTTGCATAACTACATGAGAAACAAGTAAGAAAAGTTAGTACACAGAGAAGACATTTCCGTTACATTAAAACTTAAGTACAAACTTTGGTATGAAAAAGTTGTCAAATAAAAGAGTATGCTGGGGTATAGTCGCTTATCCTATACGCAAGTTCTCTTCATGGAGCCAATTTTAATTTTACAAGAGAAAATTAATTTTACTTTTCACTTTACATCCACTTTTCGAAGATGAAATAATTTTAGTAAATATCTGGTTACAAATTGACTAATCAGCCACTTGATACTTGCTGGTTGGTAGGTAGTATAGTTTACATTCTTTGCAAGTAAGAGAGCCTATAGCACTAGACTAAAGAGAAAGAATAGTACTTTGTTATCAGCATCTTCCAAGTTCCTTGAAAAGAAAAGAGCCTGGGTCCATTCAAGAGAGGCTTGTAACAGTATCTATCCACCTTGACATAGAGTTACCTTTGCTTTCAATCCATCTCCAAAAAGAAGGCTGTAAGGGGATTAGGTCCTGCCCTCTGGAATATATTCAGAGGTCATTTGGGGTCACGTTCTAAATGCAAATTGATGAAAAGAGCTCAAAACCTCGGCTGAAAGGGAAGAAAATTTAGTGGCTTGAAGGTCCTAAACTACCACTGCAGCTATATTTGTCCGCAGCATGCATTACAAGTTTACAATAGAAAAGAACTGAGAATTGTGGCGAAAACTTTGAAGCAGGATATTTTCTTAGACTTACATTGTGTATTTAAGACTTACTATATGGTACTTACAATGATGTACACCATTTTTTTTTTTTTTTACTTCAGAATGTTCATTACATTACTGAATTTGTACCACTACATTTCTTTTGGTTTCTCATTTCAAGTCACCAAAAGGAAATACATTGTGCATCCTGGTATCTGTTTCATTCTGTGGCCAGTGAGAAATAGAAAACCAATTTTTGTTAACCAACCTTCATAGATCTCTTTAGGCCTGTACATTGAATGCAATGTAAGCCTACACCTACTTAAAGGGCAATCCCACCTTGGTAATAAGATGATTTGCGTGAAAGCAGAAAAATAAGAAAAACAGGATGGTGAAAATTTGAAAGAAATCTGACAAGGAATAAGAAAGTTATGGATGTTTGACAAATGAGATCACTACATCTATGTGAATCTCAAATTGGCAATTTAGGTGAGTCGACTGTGACATACTTGCGGACAACTCTCCAGTTTGCCGTACACAAAAATATCATTAATTTGCTGTTTTCTCTGAAGCGCCTTCACCCTCCGGACAGTACTCAAAATATATTGGAGATAGCATAATTGTTAAAGGTCCTCATGAAAGAAAAAGATCTGAGTAATACATCTTTAAAAAAATGACAGTTTAGTCAACTTGTGTGTTGGAGCGAATGGGGGAGTTGTCCACAACTACATCACAGTGACAATATCATTACCTATTCAGCTAATTTGAAATTCCCATATGTACATGTATATATTGATTACAACTTTAAAAATTCATAACTTTCTATTCTTATTGCTTGCACCGATTTCGTTCAAACTTTCACCAATCTGCTTCTCTGATTTTTCCCTTTTTCATCCAGAGCAACTTGCTATTAAGGTTGGATTTCCCTTTAATTGCATACTTGACCATGGAAAGGTTGGAAACAGTTCTCACAACCGCTGGTTCTGCAATCCTGTGGCTGTGGTACAAGTCCTACTCCTTGACAATTCAATAGACTACAGAACCTGCTGCTAGAATATCTCAGCAGATAAATCTACCACAAATTACATTCTGTCTTGCTCTTGATAACCCAGAGTCATCAGAATACTACACTTTTTAAAAGGAAAATGAAGGAGATAAATTGCTCAGCTTGGCTATATTAAAGAGGAACCCTAAATAAAATGGGCCTACTAAAAATGGGGAATAGTGTCTTTCTTTTCAGGCTTAGCCCTGCATACATATTTTACACCTATGCACTTTTTTGTTATTGATATGAAGCAATTCAAGGAGAATTTTATTTCTCAGAACATGTTAGGTTTATTAAAAATCAAATATTTTCACTGTATAACTCATAAAACTCTTGGAAAATAACACAGCTACTTGTTCAAGGCAGCAAAGGTCTAAGAAGGATGGTCTAATCAAAATGGCCACCTTTTAAAGCTTAGGTTAAGCTAGGAATGCCAAATATTATGTTCACCGTGTAATTTGACTTTCTTCCTCCCTACCACATGCCAACGGTTATCAGAATCACAGCACCTGATCTTTGAACCCTGTCAGGTCGGGTTCAAATATCTTAACATATGAGCTTCCTTTCTGCTGAGCTTTGCTTAGCTATGCTAACCACCACACCCATTCTGCATCCCCCAAAAGATATGAATATGCAAAGTAGGTGGAGGTAACCCAGTGCTCCCACTGTCTCACTTTCATCAACAGATGGCTCACTGCACGAAAAGCACATCATCTGGTTTCTGACAGTGAGCCAAATACACTGGTCTGCACATGGGCAGAGCATGCATTATGTTTGAAGGTGTTCTTCTGGTCAGATGGGAACTATAGAGGGGGTACTTCCTCAATACCTAGCAGCCTTGAAGAATAAACCACAGGGTACTTGTACTAAAAATTTGCAGTTGAATGGTAATTCTTATTAAAATTTTAGACTAAATGTGTAACTTGGGGCAGGATTGACAGACCCCATGATCAAAATTAAGCACACATACGTTCAATAGATTGCCAATAAAAGAGAAAAGAAGACAATTTAAAGGGAAGGTTGAGTTCTAGGAAAGGTAAAAAAATAATTTGTGAGCTTTCTCATTTCTTTTATGTCAGTTTGGAAGAATGTCCCCTGAAAAGGATGGCTCTTCAATTTATGCCCTTATATTCGAGATCTACGAGAAACAGCCGAAATGTTCGGGCCGTATGTAGTTACATATACACATTTCTGTGTGCAGTGCATGTGAGTCTTAGCAGGATTGAGTCAATTTCTTCTTGTTTTGGTGATTCCAAAACCTTACAGCATACACCATGTGAGTCTTAGCAGGATTGAGTCAATTTCATCTTGTTTTGGTGATTCCAAAAGCTTGCAGCATACACCAATTCTTATGTACTATATAATGAAATTTTCCAATTGATCTAAGACAGTTTCTTTCGCAATGTTATCGCGAGACCAGAACTCAACTTTATCTTCAACCCTTTCAAGACAATTGACCACATTTTGTGGTTTGGCTCAATAAGTTTTGATCCCGAGCCCTAAAAAATATACCAGATACAAATGAGTGGAAAGAGCAAAAATTTCTGCACACACTGTGTCCATTTTTGTTGCATGATCATATTGCGTTTGATGCCAGGAATTAAAAAAAAAAAAAGCTTTCAAATCCTTAAATTGGTAACACATTGAGAGGTTCAAAATCATTGTTTTTGTCAAAATTGGCATTTTTTATTCCACTTTTCGTCAAAGTTCCTAACCATGTATGTTGTTTTCAAAGAGATTACACTGTATTATTTAATTAGAACCATGTAACATTGAAAGAAAAATGATAATGTTGCCAACTGTGAAGAACAAAATGTGATCAAATTAGTCCTTAAATAATTCCAGTCATGAAAGGGTTAAAGGAAACCTAACCCCAAGAAATAAAAGTAGGTATTTTGAGAGATTTATTGTATTCTTGCCTGTTAACTTACAAGATTCCCCATCAAAGTGTACGAGAGAGGTATAAATTACGATATTATGAATGTACATGTAATATAAGGTTTCTCAGCACGACATGGGCATCGCCATTTTCTTTACAACTGACGTACTAAGCGAAGTCGATTAGCAAGCTAACTTATTCAAATTTATGGATGCTTCCTTCCTAAGTGTCTGTGGTGCTGAAGTATTTCATTCACCTGCTATTATCTTTTGTACTATAATTGCCAGACTGCAAATTGCATAAATATACATTGTAGCTCTCATTAATAAATTAGAGGAAGCACCTTTGGTTCCAACAGACCATATTGCACTACATGTGTAGCTGTTTTGTACAGAATGTAATGTGAGGTGATCATATAACAATCAGGCTCAAGGTATCCTTAACCTCAATATCCAAGGTCAGGGAAACAGTTCTATGCTCATAAATTGAATAGGTGAAATATAACTGCATATGCAGTAATTCATGAATAAACGTCAGCATTAATCTGGCATCTGATTCTCAATTCCTGTTACAAATACAATCTATATTATTCCAACAATGATACCTTCATAAATTTAAAGGCTTGAAATACATACCATAAACATAACCCAGTCCTGCAAGACATGGCCTCCTAAATTATAAACCAAAAACATGGTAAAACCTTGTGGCCAGTGCGACTATCTCAACAAAATGTCCAGAAATGATTCCACATTCATAAAAATGGACCAAAGGTCTAGAAGTTGCCTCTGGAGGCATATTACCTAGCATGGTAAGTTACCATGAGGACAATATGGCCTGGTTGGCCTCTTATGCTTCTCTTATCAGTAAACCCAACTAGATCAAACACTGGGGATGGGTAATGAGTAAAGTTTTAATGATAGATAAAAATTAGCCTTCAATTCAGCTGTAAATATTTTAGTTCAAGTGGAACACATTGAATGTGTCTACATGCAAATGCACAGTGCCATGCCATGAGGCATGACAGTCGTGGCGCTCCAACATTATTACCCGGTCATAGCTGAGTGGCCAAATGTGTAGCACGCTAGCATATCAGGTATCATTTACACTTTGGTAGAGAGAGGCAAATGCGGATTGATGTCTTGCATAAAAAAAGACTTTAGTGCCAGGCTGGGATTCAAACCCTCGATCTATTCTATTGATTGAAAGTCATGGAAATGAACCACTACACCATAACACCACCACACTTAGAAGACAAGTACAATGTGCATAAATAAAATATGGGACATACAAGACCAGTTATCGTCAATTGTTACCTTGCTATTGTCGTAAAGAGGGAGGAATTTATTTAATTAAAAACAGAAAAATATTGGGGGATGGATACTCTATACCATAACTAAACCATGAATAACAAACATATCTTTCTGTATTGCATCAAGCTACATGTACATTGTAGGCTTCTTTATATTACTATACCAGGCACAAACAAAACAAACAACAGGTATTGATCAGGATAATAAAATCCATTATCCCTCTGCTTGGTAGATAAGACTACACAGTTATACACAACCACTATGCACAGCAAAGTGCAACAGAAGACCAATAGATAACTGAAGGTAAAAGGTTGGTTTACACAATATTTATCATTTCGTAATTTGCCCCTGCTGGTCTATACTGCATTGTGTATGAACACATGTAAGATGATAACTTATAGTCTTGACAAGTTTATACTGGTAGGCAATATGGGTTGTATTATCCACACAATGTCAATTCTAAACGTACATGTAAATTTGATATATTGAAAAACAGCACCAGCATCTCCATACAACTTAAATATTCCTTGATGTTCATTACATGTAGTCCTGACCACAACATGAAAATTTATTCATTTTAGCCAACGTTTCTCATAGAAAAACTATAAAACCAGAAACATTCACAATTTTTTTCACAAAATTTGTGAGGGATCCAAATTCATAAAGGTTTCATTCTGCAAAATGACTTAACAAGAAACTCTAAATTTTGAGATCCACTTGTGAAAAATGAAAAAAAAAAAAAAATCAATCTACCAAAATGTACTCATTATTTTTACCCTCATCCATATAATAACATCCATGTTCCAGATACCCAAATACATACTATATACATGTAGGCCTACTGTAGACCTAATGTATTTCTGGCATACAGATATTTTTGATACTCAGGACACACAAAACCAAGCACTTCAACATAGGTTGACAATCTCCAACAGATGGGCCTACATACATGCATGCCACAAGTGCCATGTTCCTGTGTGTAGACAGGTACATGTACATGCATTTTTGCATGTTGAGTCAGGTCATATCTGAAAAATTCTTTAAAATTACGACACAACTTGTATTATTCTGTAACCATAGGAAGAACCCCTTTCATGAACTCCCATGAGCACATCATAGGAGCAGAATAAGAACATTATTCGACTTTATACGCATGAAAGTATTATTATTTTAGGGCTGCCATCATGCGCATGATACCCACATTTTCCACCACATGCTAGGTTTATGAATGTGATAATGTGGACCTCGCATAATCCCAGCCTGATATCGGTCAAAGGTCACTTGATTTCCCCACACCATGCATGGCAAAGTTTTCTCCTTCAATTCACATGTCCCGCTCGATGTGGGTTTTCTGAATGGGTACCATTCAAATACTGCTTTTACCATGCGGCTTCTGATACTTACTTTTATGCTTAATGCTTAATGCGTAATACTACAGTGCTGATAATATGAGCATGAGTTTCTGAAAGAGGTATTACATGTAGTGATACAAAAAAACGCATCATCATGCAATCAAGAACACTGTAGAGAGTAGATGCAAATGAAACCAAACTGGCATGATCAATGTCAATAGGAGGGAGGAGATAATTACAGCCAACACTCCATTACGGCTGTCACTATCTACCTCTCGCCATCACATGAATGAAACTGAATCAATCAGCATTTTAATTGCAATGACTGCATGCATAATTGCTATACAATGAGACGTTAGTCGGCTGATACCAGCTTAATGTATCTTGGCTGTCATGAACAATCAGTGGCTGTAACTAAATACAGGGTTATGAATATTGGTTTGTCTGTCTTGAACTTGAAACACAAGGTTGCCAATTTGAATCGAAGTCTCAAGCTTCCTGCCCTTGGACAAGGCATTCCGAATTAAACATAAATTTACATCGACTGCAATAACTGCATGCATAATTCATGTGTAATCCAGGACTAAAACAGGAGCATGCAGGCAACGGGGCCCCCAAATGTAAACATGGCCCTGGTATACACAGACTCCCAAAGTGAGGAACCCCAAGTACAACCTCTAGCATTGTGAAAAATTATATATTTTAGACATTCATCATTTTCCCTAGAGCTCTCTTGATTTTCCACACCCCCCCCCCCCCCCCCCCCCCCCCCCGCTTCCCACTCTAAGGTACCCCAGGTATAGTTCTCATTGGACCTTTCACTGCTTTCCAGCACACACCTCTAATGGTGAGGCATAGAACTTGAATAAAATGCAACTTCAGCTTTTATCTTTTCAAGAAACAGGACCAGGATAATCAATACACGCACGGTGAGACATATGAAATGCTGACAGGGAATTTTGAACAATTCACTTCTCCTACTGAACATTTCAACACTCAAGTTGTTTCTTACTTTTACCTCTCTCAGAAGAAATACACTCCACATGAAATCTGACCTTCTTCATGAATGGTTTCTTAAGACGTTCGCAACTCGATGCATTCATGAGCAAATGAGATGCCCGTCAGGATCAAACTAATGTCTCGCGCTACGGTGGCAGAGCGTCCCACTCCTAGGGATGTGCATTTGATTATGGCATTGATTATTCATGTTACACATACACACTAGGATAATGTCTGAAAGATTGTCTCTTCAGAGTAGGCCCTCCTGGGGGCCCAGGCTCTTAGACTAAGCTAATGTTCTGCTGTTGAAAGGTCACATGTGGCTCAACAGACAAGGTTACTATAAACACCCTTGCAATGCCAGAAAGGCACTGATGTACTTGTAAGCATATGGGTTCCTCTTGGGTGTAAAGCATCACCCTTTCTTTCTTCCAGCAAGCTTCAAACTTTGAGTGGTATCCATTAGAGAAACTCCTGCATCATCTAACAGATGACTCAGAACTACAGGAGTAAGAATTTCTTGAAAGCCGATACTAGGGTCTTATCAGAACTTTTCCGATTCAAAATTGATACTCCCTACATGAACCTAAAAATGCCTTTTATATATCTCTCACAGGATCCATCATCGACATACATGTACATGTAGAAGCCTGAAATAATGAAATAACCTTGGTAATCTACATGTACATCACCAATTAAACAGAGGAATGCATCATCCCTTGCCTTGGTGCTTATAAGATCAGAAAAGACAAAAAATCGGTTTCCTTTAATTACCGCGCACACATGATAAATTCACATGTATCTATCATGCGACTCTTCCATAGATCATCGTCTCAAAGTGAAAGTTAAGATGGATCTGGGGGATGAAGATGACGCACTCGAGTCATCTCTCTACCTCAGACACATGGAGCGGAGAGAAATATCTTTTTTTCTTCTTCTCCCAAGGTTTCATTCAATCTGCTGGATGGGATTCTGAATCGTATGGGTGGATGATGATATGGGGGGTTAGGATGGATGACTGTGCACTTGGCTAAGATGATATGTACACTGCATCTCTTCTCGGGCGTGCAGACGAAGGGTATCAGCTTACCTCTCCTCAGGATTAAAGCGAGTATAATTCTAGGGGGTTTTATGGATTCTATGGACTTGGTGGAACTATCAGGAATATGAAAAGCGATCCAGAGTGAAAAGCTTTAGAAGATTTCAAGAAAGAAAGAGGTCATCTTGAAATGCAAAATTACAACGTGGAAGACAATATGGATGTCAATTAAAAGCACTAAGTACTAGTATGAGATGCATACAAATTTACCAATAAATTGAAAATTTGATCATTTCAAAAATTAAATTCATATTCTTTATTTCTGCTTCAAAGGCAAAATTTTGAATAGATTAATGTACATAATGTTAGACAATGCAATTAAATTTTGCCTGTGAGTAGATAGTTAGCTAATACATGCTGAGCAAGGTCTTATGAATATGGGCACTGAAAGAAATTACCCACTGAACATGCTTAATTCTCCGTGCAATAAAGAATTCTGCATGGTCCACTTAGAAATTGATACTGCAATTTTCCTTCAATTTTCCATTAAAATCAGATGTCAAACTCGAAGGCTTATAATTGAGAAATTGAACCAAAGCTTTGAATGTAACACTTCAACATTTCCAATTCTTTAGTCACTTGTTTTGTCACATGCTCCCATAGTCTGAGAAGGGATAGAATCAATCACCTGATAATAGAGGAAGATCTGATTTCAATGTGATAACTGCTGGGGACAGATTGAATAAACCAACAGCTTAACACTTCAAGACAATCAAATGAGTACTCTTGGGTATCTAGAACACAGGTAAAGGTCCTATATATCCTCATCATAGCAGGCACGCTGAAAGACTTCAGACAAGGCCCAAAGTCTGTATCTTCATAGAGTAAACAAAAAATTTTCCTCCATGGGCTCTTTTCTACTTGTCATGAAAAATTTATTCTAAATACATGCAGACGTCCAATAGAAGCTTAATACATGTACAGCTTTTTCCGAGAGTTATTTCAGTAGTTGTGGGGGCAAAATATCTTGAGCCCAATACAGGGCTCGGCACCACTTTTTTCACAGAGGTCTGGATTGAAATTTTAGGGTCTGTGTTCATGGAAACCCTATTCAAATTATGAAACTTAAAGGGGTTTGCAGTAGAATTTGAAGGCCCATATGCAACAGACCCATGTACAATGGGCCCTGCCTGCCCACATATATTTTAGTACTCATATAGATTGTCATATTTGCTATGTATAAGGAAGTGTATCCAACGGGTGTTTGATGTTCTAACAACATACACTTTCATTATTAAGGCATGATTTTACTGACTCTGACTAATCCATGTGTACGTAAAAACGTGGAAAGTACCCTGAAGCATGAAAGTCATGCAACTTACATCTGGGCCGTTTTATCAAACTTGTTATCAATATACAAGTTGAAATAACTGTTATAAGCTATTGAAATCCTTGCATCTGATTGGCTGAGGGCAAATTTGTCACAGAAATGTGGCAGTTGTTACTGATAACAAGCTTTATGAAACGGGGCCCTGGTATATGGTGGTGGATCCAGTGTCCGAACACTTTTCAGACAATCAACGATAGCAAATAAAATATCAAACGAATATCTGTCAAACTTACATAATGAATGCTCAAAGTCCTACAGAAAAAGAAGTTGATGGAATTTTAAAAAGACAACGTAGATTTAATACGATATTCCCTTCCGAGTGAACCCCTTCCCAACGAAGCGGCGTTTTGGTCCCTTGAAAAGGTACTGTATTTCGAACGTGTGAAACCTATGGGGAAAAGACACAACCTTTGTTTCAATAGTGTGGTTTTCATACGTGTAATCCCACGCGTATGAAAACCCATTTTAGGCGCTTAACTGTACATGTTCGGTAATAACAATCTGTTCGGAAATACAATCCTTGACTATATAAATACTGCACAGACCTTTATGCATTATAATTTTCCTCCCACATACTCTCTGATGTTGAAACTTTCGTTTCCTCATTGCCCTTTGTCATTACCTCTCTCTCCCCCTCTCTATACATCAGAGGATTACAACTTCTTCACCAATTACAAAACGTACCGTTCACAGAAAACTTGCAGGCTATGTTCAAATCAAGTAAACATACTTGATTACAAATATAATCGTGTTTATGTCTGTACCAAATACCCTGAATGATCTTACAACAGAATCCTATGGAACATATGTTGGCTTTTAATAATTAGTGAGTTCTCTTTTAAAGAAATTCCCATAACTTGTAGCTTTGATATCATGGCTGAAAGGGTTTGCATGCTGTAAATTTGGCTTCTTTCAATTCTAAATGCAGGTATTCTCAACTTATTTTGTATGTCAACAATTGTATGAGATGTGAGTTAAAAAATAAAAAAAAACAGAAATAAATAAAGACAAAACAAAACAAGATTAACTCTTATGCTTTTTAAAGAAGTTGGATTGCTTTCACAATTATAGGATATATATTCATTTTTTTTCATTTTGGCAACTTCCCCTAAATGTAATCATTTTTGCACCCACTGGGTATGTCATGAGGTTTGCGCTTCAAGACCAACTCTCATGCACAGCTTGTGCCCAAAAAGCTGCTGCATGGATCAGAGTTGTTCTATCATTCATTAAACCATGTTTTCTGTTGTCATTTTGGGGGAAAAATTCCTTTAAGCCATAGCAATAGTGTCTCCTTTTAGTGATATTTTTTGAATATCTTTTGATCCAGAATGCTAGGAATTACACATCATACATGAGCAAAAAGAATAAAAATGACTGAAAATTTTAAGTCTATTTCTAATGAAGTAAATGGTACCATTTATGAATGAGAGCAATTTAATTTAACTAATCATTAAACTGGCAACAGAGTAAAAAAAATATAATCACTCTTTTCAGAAATAGGCAATTTTTCTGTTAAATTTTGTAATTTTCATTCACATTGGTTATTTAATATGCATTTCTTTTTTTTTTTTAATTATATAAAAGTGGAAAATAAGAATAATTGGTGCCAATTTGAGGAAGCAAAGCTGATTAATTTAGACCAATAGAAAACTTTGAACTGCTATGGGTTAAGCAAAGACACTAGTCAAAATAAATGGCTGTTTGTCAAAACACGAGCAATGTCAGTTATCTAGAAGAGCGCCAGAAAATTAGACCTGTTACATGCAACCCAGTCACAGTAATCAATGCAGTGTCATTGCGAGTATGGAGAGTGGGGTGTTTGTCTGCTTCGGTGACACAACTCACATTAAACTCACCAATTTTAAAATGGCGCTGATTTCAGAGGGTTCCAGTAGTTAGAGGCAAATCATCAAAAAACATGAATAGAATGTAAATTCATTTGGCCCATGAATTTACCATTGAATTCCCTCCCAGTTTTAATCCTTATCTATCTAAAATGAACAAGATTTACCTTGAAGCTTTGCATTTGTGACCAGGCACCATAAAACCACCAAAAAGTCACCAGATATGAATTTTTAGTTAAGGTCTGATTCTGAAAGAGGAGATTCTCAGCTTTAAAATGATATATAACTCATTAGCACTGGATGTTCCTAACTCACTACGCACATTCCCTCAGAATGTTACTTCTGAGAAATAAGGGTTTGAATTAAAGTTTGCAGTCTACTGAAGCCCTCTGACTTGCAAGGTGTTGTGCTAAGGTGACAAAAGGAGGATCAGAACTCAATGAAAATTTCTATGAAGGGATTATTAGACTGTCCTAAAACTTGGCATACTAATTACATGTAGGCATATCCTGGTCATTATAGTGCATAAGTATCAATGCAAGAACTTACTCGGTTTATAAGTTATGGGAGATCAAAATGAGACAAGTTTTCAGGGTCGTAAAAAAGAAAAGTAATACAACAAAATCCAGAGAAGACACACTTAAGTCTAATAAAAAACAGTCAAAAATACCACTTTTAGATTGCTTGGTGCCTCCAAATTTTTAGATTACTTAGAAAAAAAGCATACTCTTTCAGGAAATACCCAAAACTAAAATTTGACCATGCCAACCAAAAACACATTGACTGAGCTCTAACTGAAAATCACAGAGTGCGACTTTCTGGTGGTTTTGTGGTGCCTGGTCACATTTTAAACAGAGGCATAGCCGCTATTGCACCAGCTAATTTGACAATCCATATCCCCCACCTTTTATTTTGGTCTTTATATTTGATTGGCATGATTTTGTGTCCATGTGTTTGATGATAAAGCATGTCTCCTCTGAGTACAATTCTTTTTGTGTTCCCTTAAGTCTACAGTTGAAATAGTTCAGACACTGCACTTTTATCACTGACATAAGATGTGTGCCCAATACACCTGTTCACAAAGTTATTCAAATTTATGGATGTTTCTTTCCTGGGGACCTAGTAACGAGGTATTCCATTAACCTGTTATTAATGAATGAACTACGATACTTGGAATCCAGTGTGCATACATTACTTGTTGCTATGTCCGACAAGCCTGTGACAGGTTTTCAGGTTGTCAAGAACAACCTTTGTTTTAAAAGTATGCATTTGTGAACAGGTCTATTGAGTATGTATGAACAACATTTTTTTTTTCCCCAAGTGGCTGTTAAAGTAGATATTCATTGATTTTTAAAACTGACTTAAGTTTCATTATTGCGTAGGCAGGGCTCGACACTAGCAGAGGTCCAGAGGTCAAAGTCCCCCAAATTGTTGTGTTGGACCACCAAATTTAAAAAAAATAAGGAAATGGAGGTCCCATGGTGACCACCAAAAATTTTAAATCGCCGATCCCCTCCCAAATCGAGGAAAGAGCTCAACGCGATGTTCAAATGCGTCACACATTTTCACAAAACATTCGTGTGTTGAAGATAAACAGCGAGTGCTAGTGATGTGCATGTACTGTGTAACATGATTGTACAAATTAAATTTTGAAATCTTGCATTTAATTTGAAAACTCTGCCATGTAAAAGTTGGTTAGACATTTCAAATAATTGGCTTAAATTTCACTTTAATTATAGCTCAAAGCTGAAACCTCATGCCACAATTCGATCTCTAGTAAAAGACATTTGTATTATTTTATTTAATTTGATTTTTTTGTTCGATTCCTATTTCAAAAAGTTGGTTTTGGTGTCAAAATATTGAATTTCTCTGAATATCCTTCCTTCTCAAACACTTTTAAGTTACGTGACTCAAATTCGCGATCTCGATAGCAGATTTTACGATCACGATCGCGATAGCAGATTTTGCGATCGCGATCACGAACATTAGTCATGTGACTATACATGTACTTGAGAATGAAGAATAATTGAAGAAATTCAACAATTTGACACCAAATCTGAATTATTGCTACAGGAATTCAATAAAAAATCATATTAAATGAAAGAATATAAATGTCTTCTACTGGAGAATGAATTAAGGCATAACATTTTAGCTCTGAGCTAGAATAAAAGTGAAATTCAAGTCAATTTTTGAAGTATCTAACCAACTTTTATGTAGCAGAATTTATGTACATTAAGTGCTAGCATTTTATAAGAGCAGATTAAGGTGAAAATTTATGCTTCAATCATCATCACCTCCCTAATCATAGCAATCTGAGGTCCGATTTCTCAGGCTTCACTTTTTTTTGCGGGGCAAATTAGTGCAGTCGTTAATCAGATGGGAATATTTTCACGAGCTGTGAAATTTGCATCCCAACATCAACTCGCAAAATACGCGAAAATTACGGCTTTTACATACAGTGCCTGAATGTAAAAGGTCAAGCACATGTCATGAAATTGAAAACAATACCGCAAACAAATAATTCTAAACATTTGAAAAAAAATCTTATTTATTTATTATTTAATGTGGACCTCCAAAATTGAGTTTGGTCCACCAAAAATGAAAATAAGTCAAATTTGGAGGACCAACTGGACCACCAAAATTTTCAGTTAGTGTCGAGCCCTCCGAAAGCCGCTGAAATGTGTGACGTCAAAGGGAGGACGTTAATTGCACAAGCAGACGATGTCCCATAACATCTCACATATTTTCAGTGCCTGTTTTGTCATCTTCTCTTCAGTTATTTCACTTCACTAGCATTAGTCTATTATGTTTAATCCATATATTGCCTCACTCTAAACCCCGTGCATGGGTTTATTTGGATGGAAAATGAAGCGTTACAAGAATAAAGGAATCAGTTGCTTGTAAACAAAATAGACGCCATTGCATTCACAGCTGCATACACCGCTGGACGTTCGGCGTTGAATGAGGGATAAATACCGTCCTTGCAATCATTCAGCGGGTTTTTCAATTTGAAAGTGTGGTTTCTTTGATTGTTCATTAACCCTCATCCTATATATTTACAAACAAAAGATTTCAGTTATCAGAATCTGTTTCATTCCCATTTTAGAATGGTGTGAAATATGGGCACGTTTGAATACACTAAATTCTTTATAATTTGAGAAATAACTGCACTGCACTTATGTTCATTCTTTATGGGACATCGTCTGCTTGGACAGGATTGTTCCCTTTATTGACGTCATTGAAACATTGTTATTTTTTTGGCGAAGCGCTTGTATATCGCAGATGCTGGGAGGTAGTTTTATTTGTATTATTGTTTAATTACCGGATATGTAGTTGACTTTAAACTGATACGATTGCTATCTGTTAACTTGCCAGTTTCTAGTGATACATTATTTATCATATTTGTGATTTTCTTTGAATGTGTACTTTAAGGACTTGTCACAAATCAAAATGTATTGTATCATTTTCAGCCTCCAAATTTTTACTTGTTACTTGTTGAAATAATCCCTGTTACAGCTCACACTGGATGCTATACTGGGATGATGATGCACAATGTGCCAGAAGGAGGTGTGTGTGCGAAATGCTCATATATACAATAAAAAATGTTACCAATCACAAGTCATATATGAGCTAGTCTATGGAAAGTGATAAAAATCTAAGTTGGTCACCATCTCTACTTTTTTTGATGAAATTCTTCATTTCAACCAAAGTACACTGTATATGAGATACTTCTCCCAATGAACTTCAGACTTAACCGATCAGAGAATTTTGAATAGCAGTACTGGTGGGTTTTACAAGATTGTAGTGTTTTAACCTTGGTCCTCACCCCCCCCCCCCCCCCCCCAGTAGTGCATTTATAAGTGTTGACATCATTTTCCCCAAATTAAGAAATTTTCCAAAGTTCTGCTTTGTGGATATGTCCAGGTACACAGTCATATTTCATTCTTTATCATTAGGGTCTTGTCTACTTGATCTTGGTGAAGAAATGAATAACGATTCAATTATGGATTTATGTTTTTTCCGACGTGGGCAACTCAGTATGGATTTTGGGCGTCTACATGCTGTAAACATGTCTCATGCGCTTTTGAGTCATTCAACCTACCGACCTCACTTACAGAGTTAACATCCTTTGACTTTGTTTGTAAACTGCCTTCTTATCAGTTGAAAAAAATATCAGAAATACAAAATTTTCAGATATTCAGCAGCAGATGCGCATGGCCAATATGAGAGACTTTTACCCATCTGGGACACTGTCTCCACTGTTAGAGACATTTGTCAAGAATTTTGGTAGCCTGTTTGGGAGACAATCTCCCATTTTGAATACCAATTTTCTTTGTTGCAAAGGGATCACCTTGGCTCAACTTGAAAATGTGATAAGCAGACTGCTCACGAAAAATTACTCCTTTTGACTGTCTACTTTAAAAATTCACCATCTACGTTTGGGTCATTCCCTGTCAGATCACTGAATGGGTTAAGTTTGCAAAAAGCTGATTTTTCACTGTTTGACCTAATATCAGTAGACTAATCTATTCAATTTACTCAGAACATAGGAACACTCATTGTGTGTCACACCTGTTATTCTGTCATTAATCACTCATGATGATGTTGCCTGAATAAGATGTTGTTGAATGGCAATGCCATGCACATTGAGAATTACATGTATACTGTTCCGAATAAATTACTGATACTAGGACGTTAAAAGTGAAAAAGCAGCTTTTTGCCAACTTTACAACAAGCTGGAAAGAAAACAGAAAATATTACTCCTCCAATTTTTTGATATGATGTAGAAAAAATGTTGATGTATAAATTCACCAAATTTTATCTCCATATTAAATGACTCTCCAGGTAAAAGATCAAGAGGTCATTGAACTTTGTTGTTCGGAAAATGATGGCATATTTAGATAACTCGTGTAATTACCTTTCTAAATATGTCAATATCAACAAAACTGACCAAGTAGTTACAGAGATAAAGTCATTTCAAACTTGGAAAAAAAAGGGTCCATTTTTGGCCAACATGCCTTTGGAATGCGTGCCATAGCACAAAAACTGTTTGACCGATGGGCTCAAACTTAAAATTTCAGCTTGAAAAGAGTCGATTACCCCATATACCAAATTTGGGTGATTTGACGTGGAATGACCCTTTTGTCTTTATAACATTTTTTTGTTGTGATCCACAACGAAGCAAATGGACTTCTGACCTCAGATGGGAAAAAATTTGGCTGACTAAAAGTGCCTTGTTTTTTGGTGGTGTTTCTATTGTCCTTTTGTTAGCACAGGCTCCAATATCAGGGACCGTCTTTCAAGTGGGAGAGAGTCTCCCAAATGAGCCGTGCACCTTTACTGTTCAGATTTAGTTTTGTTGTAGGCAGTGACTTTGTCTGTGTGTGTGAATGAGTCGACTCACTTACCTATGTTTTGAGGTCTAATTTTTGTACGAATCATGACGATGTACGAATTCAGGGCACTTTTACTTTAGTCTAGAAATCTAACTCTGTTGATATCTTGTGAAAGTATAAATTGTAATCTTATCTTGTGTCATTTTCAGTGGTGTCAGAGATGGAGAAATTGCACTTAACCTGGGAAAAAGAGGAAATGTGATGTCTGAATTTTTTATGACAAGTTATTGCGAACTCCCAGACCCAGTTCCAACACGTAAACAACCATGACAACGCTTCATCACGCTAACAAACATGGCTAAAGACTTACGCTAGCCTAAAGGGCCAAGGCTTAGTTGTTAGAGTAGAGTTCCATAATATGTTATTATTATAATATATATCTTTATGATTATCTGTAAAATGAGTATCACTTCATCCATCCATCTAAAGATCGACATGATCAACAAAGTCAAAGTGAACAAACCATCCAACAATAACAACACACGCACATTCATCATTGACAGTAAATGCATGCAACCCGTACCCACACACGAATATGGAGCAGACAATCTCAAATTTGCGTTGTCACACACACACAAGCAAGACATTACGCCGGTTCTGCCATAGGAGAACACACAAAATAGCAGTCCATTCAAACTGTCTGCCTCAGGTGGCCGTAATAATTAATCCACATTCAAACGATCGAATATGTTATTCCAAGTGGCATATATAAGATGAAATGAAACTTACGATCTTGGGGATCTCCGTCAAAAGTACCAGCAAGAAGGCTGAGATCTGAAATAACAGAAAATTTTAAATTAGTATGATTTCGAGATACACCTTTTACACGGAAGAAGGGGTCATCGTTCGTAAATACTCACCCGCCATGATGAATAAAGCACGAGGGTGACTTAATCACTTTGATTGGTTGAAAGCTGCTAGTCTCGGATAAAGTACCACTAAATTGTCCTAATCTTATCACGACTATCGGTGATTTTGATGTAGATAAAACAATTATGTTGAGGATATTGAGGAAAGTAAATAATGAAAAAGAAATAACAAAGACACAATTCATCATTTTCGCCTCTGTGAATATCTTTTCGTCATTACAAGCAAGTGCTTTTTATTCACACAATGATTCACTACATTTTCCCAAAAATCTTTATTTTCTCTATCTTCTTCCCATTTTGTTTTGTTTTTCTTTTTGGACTTTTGTGGATAAAGATGTTTAAGGCAGTGGTGGATCTACATAGGGGGAAAACCGGCCCGTGCCCCCTCTTTTGAAACCCAACTGGCATACCTTACAGGGGCGGATCTAGCTTTTTTCCAAGGGAGGGGTTTGAGGGGCTGAGCTGGGTATTGCGAGGGAGCGTAGAGACCGAGCCCGAGCGAGCGAGCGAAGCGAGCGAGGGGGAGGTGTGGGAGGGGGTATCCCCCCTCCCACAGTAGGGAGATTTTTCATTTTTAGGGTTGCTAGCTTGCGATTTTAAGCATACTTGCATGCTCTATTTTTTCTCTTTTTTGCCCAAATAAATGTTTACTTGGCAGCCCAAGGGGGGGGGTTTAAACCCCCTTAACCCCCCCCCCCGTAGATCCGCCACTGCCTTAAGTACACAATGAAAAAATAATCCCTCTTAATGCGTACTTTTCCGGCTCTGTGCCCCCTCTTTTACAAAATCCTGGATCCGCCCCTGGTTTAAGGTCAAGGGCCGCGGAACCGGGGGGGGGGGGGAGGGGGCTGGGGGCTGCAGTCCCCCCCCCCCACTTTTTGAGTAGACACGTGTTATAAATTAATGGGGGTTAGGAGCATGACAATTTTTTTCTTTACTTACAATGATTTTCCAGTTGGAGATGGGAGATATGAGTTCTTTCCATCTCCCTGATTTTCCAGACATTAAAAAAGGGATTTTTGGGAGGATACGGATCTCATTAGGACAGAAAAGTTCATAAAGATAGCAATTTAGGCCGGTGGGGGGGGGGGGGTGGCGAGGGTCAGATTAGCTCATGGTGGAACTGCTGTCTTCAATCTTCATTAGAAAGGATTCACGGTTGAAAACAGCTCTTCACACTTTTTTAAAAAGAGAAACAAAGTTTCGGGAATTTTCAAGAAAGATGATTTGGTGGTCCTGGATGGGCATAAATTATATGGCGCCTTTTAAGTGAATGTGATCGGAGCTTTTTCTTCACATATACAAAAAAATAACTACAATGAAGCTGAATATTTTCCTTTAAATGTTTAGTATAGGCCTCGATCGTTTAGGGGAAAAAAGGGATACTAAAAGTTGGGGCAGATCCTGAGTGTTTTGAAGAAAAAAAGAGGGGGCACAAGTTCAGAAAATCTTCTTATGAGGAAAAAATAAAAAACTGAGACGGTTATTTCGCACATTTTTAGAGGTCTCTTTGTTCTTCCAAATTCTCTGAAAAGAAAAAAAAAAAAAAAAAGAGAAGAAAAGCCAAGAAAAAGGGTCATCAGGGCCCCGTTTAAAAAAAAAAAAGTTGTTATCAACCACTGCTGCAGATCTATGACAAATTTGTTCTTAGCCAATCAAATTCAATGATTTCAGTAGCTTGACATCTATCATAACTTGATAACAATTTTTATGAAATTGAGGGACCCACTTGGTCTAAAGTGGGGGCACAATCTACACTTTTGCTTCAAAAGGGGGGCACGGCCCATGCCCCCTAAATCCGCCATTGATTGTTAGTCAACTCATACCCTTCACTTTAAAAAAAAATTCACTTCACTAGATCGTCGGGGTGTCTACAGAAAGCACTTCCAGGCTGTTTTGAAATAATGGAGTATGACTTGACCAAAGACTACAAACGAGATGGCTTCAAAATCAATCAGCTGTATAGTCGAGTCGACATAGCAACATTATGCGAACGAGTTATGTGTATGGATTTGGCCGGATCGCCGTCAAATAACTGAAGGAGCTATTGGAAAACAATATGTATTTCAAAATATGCTTATAAAAATATATATTATCCGTCAGCTTAGAGGAGGTCATAGAAAATGAGCGGCGCTTCTTCTAGATATGCTTCAAGAGTGAAGAAGCCATGCAGAAATAAGAAGGTAAAAATATAATATAAAGTAATCACTTACTGGCTAAACGGTGTGGCAGTATGTATAGAGTATTAAAAAAATATAATGGTTCAAACGTTGATATATTTCTTATAGGTATTACACATCATATTGAATCACATCAAAATACATGCATACTACCAATCTGCCTGAAATATCAATATAGTTCACTGCCTTCATGCAAGTAGGCCATACCAACTGGTATGCTCTATTAATTATGATAAAATTATTTTAATCAAGCATTAACTCCAATTGTGGAAAGCTGACAATATTTGAAAATGATAATAATCCAACATGAGTGATATTTATGTTGATGATGATTAAACAGTAAACACAATAACAATAATGATACTAATCTTTATCATAGTGATGGTGGTAATGATGATTATATAAATAATGATAATGATGATGAAAAAATAATGAAAAATAAAAGTAATAACGATAGTAATAACAGTATACTGATATGATACCGCTACTAGTACCACCAGGACTACTACCAATACTAATACTGCTAGTCTGCTACTACTACTACCAAGGAAGTACCAGAGGTGGATCCAGGGGGGGGAGCCTGCCCCCTCCCCTGGAAATAAATACACCTCAAATCAGCGCTAGTGATAATTTTTTTTTTCTTTCTTTTTGCCTGTCTGAAAAATATGCTACCACCACTTCCACTTCTGATAATATATCTGGTAATATGTAAAGATATTGAATTTGTTCTGCAATTTACAAAATAGCCTACTTTTCATGACATTGGTTAAGGAATGCAAGACTGGGATTGACAGGGTGGGGGCACCTGCCCCTTGTGCCCACTTCCCCATTCAAACAGTCATAATGTTTTAATAATTGGAATTCAAGCTTGTGTTCTAAAATCTCAATTTTTTTTTTCATTAAATAATGTTTGAAAGGACTCTTCCCACAAGCATCAAATAAATAAATATCCTTAATTCAAACTTGCTATGTTTGATTGTTTCTCTTTTCTTTTTTCTTCTTTTTTTGGGTCAAATACAGCCTAGTTACCATGCCAACCCCTCTTACCACAGCGGTTTCTTCTGCCATTGCTCCTCTTGCCGATCCTTCCATCATCTCTTTGTGAAAGACATCGATGTGGTGAGTAAAGTATGCGCTACAGTCAAGAAGAAATCTGGCTTACAGCTGAGCAACGAAGCCTTCTTGGACAGATTCAAGGAGACCCAACTCAATGCCAAACCGAAATGGATCAAACTGGGTGACCGTGTAACAGCGAAAGGGAAATATACAGGTGAGTGCAGGCAGTGGTGTATCCAGGATTTCTTGAGGGAGGGGGCTCAATATTCACAAAAAATTTTGACAAGCAAGAAAAAAAAAACTCAGCATTTTTGGGGCCCCTTTTTAACTCAAAAAAATCTCTGACAAGCAAAAAAAAAAAAAAAAAGGTCCTCAGCATTTTTGCGGCCCCCTTTTGGTCTCAGGGGAGGGCCCCCCCCCCTGGATCCGCCACTGAGTGCAGGGTGCTCTGGTAAGCCAAATTAAATGAATTTGTTTTTGCAATCAGATGGTGACTAAATGTTCCTTTTGCCAATAAACATGTGAATCAACATCATCATTTACTTTTTTTTTTGTTCCACATTCCAGAATAAAATACGGTGATATATTTGGCTTTTTAGTTGTTTTTTGGTCAGTTTCCAGTCAATTGATATAATAGGTGTTGATATGTAATACCCGGTGTAATACTTTACATTATAACATTAATTGTGATATGTAATAATATTGTAATTTTGTAAAATATAACAATATTATACTATATTATAATACTAATACCAAATATATAAGGAACATAATTTTTCACATCAAGAAATATGAAAAGTTTGAGGTGTGCCATGGAAGCTATAGTAAAATGAATAGATTTTATTCCAATATAATAGTATGTAATGATTCTTATTTTTAATAAAGATAAAAGACTAAAGATATCAACCTAAATGTATGTGTAAGTAATACAAGAAGTTTAAAAACAGATGTATAATATGAATTGTTAGTAGTATGTAGAAAAATCGTGCAGTATGCAGTTACGAAGTTCATGTTTTTCTCTTTGTATCATTCTTTTCCTTAGGTATCGTCAAGTACATAGGCCCTCTGGATGATAAAATTATATCACCTCCTACATACGTTGGGATTCAGCTCGATGAGCCTGTAGGGTTACACTGTGGCATCGTCAATGGCAAGCGCTACTTTGAGACGCCCAAAGGACGGGGCTTGATGGTGAAGTACGAGGAGGTTTCCAAGAGGAAGCCGGCAGAGAAGTGTCCCCCCATTCAGGGTAACACCATGTTCCCCAGCTATGAACCAGGCAAATATACACGTCTCTGGGCTGATAGGTGAGATATCCCTTTAATGTGGTTCCAACCATTTGCAGTCTTTTTTCAAGAAGTTAGACTTATTTTTAGTTGTACAGCTATACTGTAACTTACAGAATAAAGAAATTTGAATTCATTTCCTGATACAATTTTGTAATGACTTTTTTCTTCTTCAATTTTTTCTGTGCCTTTTTCTAAATTATAAGATGCTTTGGACAGTCAAAATCCTCAGATTTATTTCACATAATGTATTGTTGGATCTGTCATTCTACCAGAAATATGACAAAGAGCAATATTATGCCTACTGAGGGCCAGAAAGCATTAACTCACATTACTTCAAATACAGTTATCACATTTCTGGCTCGCTCATGCCAGGCGATATCATCTTTGGAAACATAAAGACGTTATAACTCCTGTCATAGAGTTTAACATCCTTGTGGCTCTCAGACAATGTCACCTGGGCCCTGTTTCATAAAACTTATTATCAATAACAACTTCCACAAATCTACGACAAATTTGCTCTCAGCCAATCAGATGCAAGTATTTCAGTAGCTTATAACTGTTATAATTGTAACTTGTTATAGATAACAAGTTTGATGAAACAACAATGCCCCGAACAGTGGAACAGAGCAGCTCTGGTGACAGCTGTTTTTGGCTTTATTTCGTCAAAGATATAGGGTTAGGGTGAGGGTTGCAAGTGGATTTTAAGTTTAGGGATACATGAAGGTATATATGGTTAGGGTTAGGCATATAGGGTTTGGTCCAGGATTGAAGTTTACAATTTGATTAGTTTAGGAAATCGACGTGGAGTAATTGTCGCTAGAGGATGTGTGTCGTACAAGAAGAGTAGAAATATATATATATATATATATATATATATATGTGTGTGTATCTCCTTTTTATTATTTTTATTAATATATTAGTATTTTAGTATTATTAAAGGGAAATCCAACCTTGATAATAAGATGATTTGTGTGAAAGCCGAAAAATAAGAAAAACAGGATGGCGAAAGTTTGAAAGAAATCGGACAAGGACTAAGAAAGTTATGGATGTTTGAAAAATGAGATCACTACATCTATGCGAATCTCAAATTGGCAATTTGGTGAGTCAATTGTGACATTTTTGTGGACAACTCTCCCATTTGTCGTACACATAAATATCATTAATTTGCAGTTTTCTTCAAGGCGCTTTTACCCTTGGGGCAATACTCAAAATATATTGGAGATAGCATAATGTTATAGGTCCTCGTGAATGAAAAGATCTTACTGAGTAATGCATTTTGAAAAAAAGTGACATTTTAGTCATTTTGTGTGTTACAGCGAATGGGGGAGTTGTCCACAGCTACATCACAGTGACATTACCTATTCGGCCAATTTGAAATTCCCATATGCATAGTGATTACAACTTTCAAAAATTCATAACTTTCTTATTGCTTGTCCGATTTTGTTCAAACTTTCACCAATCTGCTTCTCTGATTTTTCCTCTTTCTTTCAAAGCAATTTGCTATAAAGGTTGCTTTTCCTTTAAAAGGCATTGATTAACTTTGCCCAGGATTGAAAAAAAAAATCACTGTTCCAGCTAATGCTGTAATCATAATTGCAAACCTTTAGCTCAGACAGGAATCGCCTGAGTTTTATAAGCTGATCGGTCGTTTATATATCAAGATATTTACGATTGAACATTGATGTCGGGATAGAGTACCACAGAACCCCAAAGAACTCTTACGGTTGGCATACATCGCTCTATCACAGAATACCGTACGGGCTGGAAACCCGCTCTGAAATCGCCAAGCGCTGGTGCTTGGTTTTTGTGACTGCAGCGCAGAGAAGAAGCCGAGCGACTTGCGCTAGCGATTGATCGCGATTTTCTCTTTTTAGGATAGTAAACGGGTTCCATTTTCTCTCATACTTTCACATATCCTTATATGTAGTTAGAGGACTGCACACAATTCACTGGCATTTGAGCTGATTTTACAATTTTTCACAAAGTTAATCAATCACTTTAAACATCAGTTGTCATTATTTTCATGTGATTTTTTTGTAGTGATGTTGGGTCACCGGTCAATCAGACCGAGCAATGGAAAGAACGGGGGAGAGCCAAATCTGCACCACCAAAACAGACTGCAGCAGAAGAGCTTTCATCAATGAAAGCACAGCAGGTCAGTGGCTGTCTTTTCTATATGATACCTATATATTTGATAGAGAGAGAGAGAGAGAGAGAGATAAAGAGAGGAAGAAAGGAGAGAGAGAGAGGGAGAGAGAAAGAGGAAGTAGGAGAGAGAAAGATGAAGGAAGGAGAGAGGGAGAAAGAAAGGGGAGGAGAGAGGAAGAGGAAGAAAGGAGAGAGGGAGAGAGAAAGCTCAGAAGAAAGGAGAGAGGGAGAAAAAAAGAAGGAGGGAGGAAGAGAGAGAGGGGGGGGGGGGGAAAGCAGAGAGGGGTAGAAAGTAAGGGAGAGAGAAATATTGAAAAAAAATGAAAAACAGGTAGAATAATAGAGGTAAAAGAGAGATGAAATTGACGGGAGTGGATGAATGGCAAGGAAACATACAAATGTACTGTAGAAAAAATGGTAGAGGGGTAAAGGAGGGAATGATGAAAATCGTATAAATAGTCGTCTCTGTGTGTAATTCAGTTTCATAGTGTATAATCATATACCTATAGTTTTATAATACCATGTATATACATGCAGTTATATATATACCATGAAAAGTATAGTTTATAGTATGGTTTATAATGTTGGCCTGGAGCTTGAAGGATGTGAACCCATATCATTTTACATCGAGTTAGAACCCTTTTGGTTCTCAAAAAAATACTAAGTATATAGTACATAATATAGTTTATATTATGTAATATGTAATGTAGTTTATATCTAGTACATAGTACATACATGTATAGTTTGTATATAGTATAGTTTTTATATAGTATAGTTTGTATATATTACAGTTTATAGATTTGTTATTAGTCTAGTTTGCTCTTTCAAATCTGTTTTTTGACCTTTGAATTGTCTTGTCCTCTGCTACCATTCCATGGTGTAGTCATGGTCTAGAGCCAAATGGAGAATTAGCTTGATGTTCAAGTTGGTAAGCTTAAATTCTACTAACCATAACATTTCACTTTCACCAGGTGCAGAAATGCAAGACACCTATTTTTTTTTTTTAAACCATGCACTAATATCCAAACCCCACTGACATGCAAATGGCTTGAATCTGATCAGCAGATTCAGAATTTTCACCTACTAGCTTCCATCCTCATTTTCACATCCCATGTTTGCAGTTCCATGCATTCAGAGAATTCAAATAGTGTTTTATCAATCCACCTTACTATATTTCAAACTCCATCCGGCAATTATAACCATTCATTCACTGTTTTATCAAAGCTTAATTCCATAAAATTATTTATATTTTTTAAATATATAAATAATGTAAAAAAAAAAATTAACTGTTTTACACTATCTGCTTGCCTTGTTTATACCAAATCATCACCTTATCCAGGTTTGATAATCCTATGCTTTATGTAATGCAGAGATCCATCCACCATTCCTGCAGTTTCATCTTCCTCCCCCCTCCCCCCTTCCCCCCCCCCCCCCCCCCATCTTTGAACATAACACATTTTTAATCCCTTCTTGATCCTAACACATCCATTTTTATCATGTTCTGTTAGCAAAGCTTATGAGCTCCATCTGACAAGAGAAATCTGACAAAAGAGAAGAACCTTAAATGTCCAAGGACAAGTGCCCCCAGGGGAGTTCCGAAAATCAACGTCATATTTTTTTCTGTGTTTAAAAATACCTTGCAATTAGTACCTTTGAATACCTTTAAAATTATGTTGATCTGACACCATTTCTTTGGTTGTTACTTGTTAATCCTAGGTATCTTTATTGTATATTTCAAAAATTTCAAAAGTAGCTGAAATACAATATGCTGAAAACAGAAGAGAAAAAAATTGTACCCCCAAAAAGAATTTACATTAACCTTATGTTTTCTGGAGAGTAAGACAGTAATTGTATGGTCACATACTGATATTTTCTTTGAAAGCATGCTTTCACCAATCACCATCTTTCAAATTTGCTTCAACAGGGAATTCCTGTCATCCACATTTACCCACTTAATCCCAATCCTTAAAAAAATTGTTTTGCTCAAATCTTGCTCTATGCTCAGAAATAATTAAAGACCTAAACACCCTTCCCTTGCTATTGTCAACAACATTGAATAGTGATCCTCCTGCTTGGTGGGTTGATTGACTTCTAGGTCTAGGTGAATGGCAAATCTTGTCGCTGTTTACCATTTTTGTACCCTTATAGCTCTTGGAGCAGCTCTCCTGCAAGTTGTCAGGAAGATTAGCAAAACATAGCAGCCCTTAAAATTGCAAAATTGAGAAAAAAAAGACCTCATCTGACTAAATACCAAGTGAATTTTGCCATTCATGGATTCTAGCTGCTAGCTAGTTAGGGCATGCAGGCATGCACAAGCAGTAGAAAATCTGGTGCATGCCTACCCCAGTCAGAATAATCCAGGACAGGGGCAAGATGAATGTTGATTGACCAGATGCAGCTCTTGGTAGAAAGCCAAGGCTTAAGTGCCATTAAATTTTGGTGAGCTACTTAGATCTGCATGAATACAATATATTACAAAAGTCCTGTTTTTTCCCTATAGGATGACAAAGGAACCCAAAGGAACAGACCTGACCAGCTTCCACCCAAGGTCCTCCAGAAAATCTCAAACTGGAAAAAGGGGCTTGGCAGCAACGAGAAAGAGGCGGAGCAGATGGCCCAGACGCTCAAAAAATTACACCTGGCCCAAGAGAAGGGGCGGAGAGAGCTAGAAGAGGAGAGAGAGAAAGAAGAAAGAGAAAAAGCAAGGTTGGAGAGAGAGAAAGAAAGGGAGAGGAAGCGGCTAGAAGCAGCAGGAGAGTGAAAGAAGTTAAGCCAAAGCTATACAGTTTCTTGAAGTAGTCTGCATGTAAGCTGTTCATTATGAGATGCCATAGAACAAGGACTAGAATGAAATATTGTTGACAATGAAGTTCTTACAACCAGCCAAAGAATTGTTTTCTCTGTTTAGCAGGCATGTTATATATGATATGTGTACATAATTTACAAACAATAGACAGGATTTTTGTCAGTGACTTTAGTGTACAAGGGCAAGTAAATGTATATACCTGTATGTTTAATGGAGTTGATTTTGCATTTTATTGAAATAGTTTTTAGGAAATTATATAAAATCAGAAAAATTGGAGAGAGAGAGGGGGGGAGGGAGATAGATGAGAGAGGGAAAGAGAAAGACAGAGATAAGGAGGGAGAGAGAGAGAGAGAGTGGAGTGGGAGGGGGGGGGGGGGGCTAAAATGAGAGGACTGATGGCAAGTGGAAATGAGAGAGGTTAGAATATGAGGGAGAAACATTTTCCTGCCATTGCCGTTGTCATTTTTATATCATTGCTAAGATGCACTTTGCCATATTTTTTTACAAGCCATGTTAAATATGTATATATTGTAAATTTCAAAAGGCTATGCATTGCCAGGAGGCTGACTTCCAGTTAACTATGCAGTATTAAAGATGTTTCTCACGATTACAAGAATCATGTTTCATGAATTCATCTTTGTTAATGTCACATTATCATCCAGATAGGATGTAGATGGTGCTATTTAAATGTCATTTGCTTGACAACACTCTCACATCCTACAGTGTTTACAATGTGTACGGAGTTGTCAGAATTTTCGATCTTCAGCTGCTACGCAATAGTGACTCCTTCACTGTATAGAGCAAAATACAAAAGTGAGTAGCAGATTTCATTTGAACCACTCCCAGGAGTGGTGAGAACCAATTACCTTTCGCCATCTACATAGTATCCCCCAAGATGATTTGGCTTTAAAGTGTACCAATCAACAAAAAAATAGTTTGCTCTGTATATCAGGGGTTCCATGTCGCTATACAATGTTAGAAATATGAGCTTCAAATGTTGATTCTATAAAGAGATATTGCAAGTTGAAATACACTCCCAATAAACAAAACAGCAACTTGTAAGGAGACTAGTCGACGCACCTGTACGAACTCGTTTTTTTTTCCTTTTATTCATACTCCTCAACCGTTCACCCATAGAAGGTCAGGTAAATTGTTTCGAGTTTGATTTCATACATTCTAGCTGTACAGAAATTATTTTTTGAGGTGATTGGTACACTTTAATCTATACACATATCATTTTCTTTGTCTTGCATTAATAACCTGCTCTTTCCTTACACTGTTTCACTAACCCTTTCGAGACAATTGACCACATTTTGTGGTTTAGTTCAATAACTTTTGATTCAGAGCCTTGAAAAATATCCCAGATGCATGAGTAGAAAGAGTAAAAATTTCTGCACACACTGTGTCCATTTTTGTTGCATGACCATATTGTGTTTAATTCCAGGAATTTTAAGAAGGAGAATAAGCTTTAATATCCTTAAATTGGCAACACATTGAGAGGTTTAAAATCATTGTTTTTTATCAAAATTGGCAATTTTTAAAACTTTCCACAAAGTTCCTAACCATGTATGTTGTTTTCAAAGACATTGCATTTTATTAAAACCATGTAGCATTAAAAGAGAAATATTATTGTTGCCAATTTAAAGAACAAAATGTGATCAGTTTACCCCTAAAATAATTCCCGTCCTGAAAGGGTTAAGCAAAATTTGTTGAAGGTATCCAGTGTTTTCTTCAGCATGTCTCCATGGTCATCAATGGGATTGGTGATTTGTGTAATACATGTACTTTCCATATTGAGGAAATATGAAAACAGATCAGTTCACACACACACACAGCAATTAGTACAATCTTGTAGCATTAAAAAATATAATATTTTTGAAATGTGAGCAGAATCTCGTGTGTGTGTGTGAAAAAGAAATATCACTATTTGTGCATTTCTTTTGTGAATAAACCACAATTTTCCCTGTGTTATGTGTTATAATCAAGGTCAGCTGAAGTGAGATTAGAAGATCAATTTTGTATACTGTACAGTATCCCAAGTGTGTGGGAATGTGAGCACAGAATGATTTTCTAGTAAATGAAAATGTACTGGTAGCTGCTTATACAAGTAGCTTTCAATGCTATAGACTTCCAATCATGGAAGTTACACGTCAGATTACTGTAACATAAGGTACTCTTAAATATTAGGAAATATCTGTTGATGAGTCACTCTAAGGTTACAGGAAGTGATACATAAAGTTTGCAACAATGGCATGGAATTCCTGTGAGATTACTCTTCTGGTTATTATGATATCTTTGATTTCGATGGATATTTTTACAATAATCTAAATAGAATTCTTATTATTCTCTTTGCAAATGAACATTCATTTTCCCTTAGTAAATGTTGACCATTTTTCTCAAAACTTTAATGGATTTACTTTTCTTACACCCATCCAAATGAATACACAGTTCAACTTCATTCACAAATTTCAAATTATTTAAGAGTACCTTAATAGAAATACAATTTTGATGCTGCTTTTTACAGACAGATATAATATATACCATTCCCACTTCCCATTTGAAAAAAGGAATTATTTTTGCCATTCCAGTTGTGCCAGATTTGTGTGCATTTACCTCAAAGTATATTGTAATTATATTGCAATTACACAATAATAATATGTGCACTTGAAAATATCATGCCATTATAATTCATCGCTGAATTACTGAAATATGTTATTTTGAACTACAAATGTTCAAATTTTATATGCCATCTTTGAGAATAAAGATTGAACAGTTTCGTTTCAAAGTGTAACCGTCATGTTCGATATTCCTACCTAGTGTGTGTGTGTGTGTGTGTGTGTGTGTCTCCACATTAACAAATATCAAATAAAGACTGAGGCAAATAATTAATGAAAATGTACCAATAATTGTATATAAATTTCTCCTTTATATTTTTATTACTATATACCTTAAAAGTTGCATGATAATATAAATATAAAATAACTTTACTATCTGTACATTGAATATATGGTTACATGAACCCAAGACACACATTTTCACCTTCAAAAGGCCTTTTTTACACACATGATCACATTCAAATATTGATGCATGATTGATGATTATAAAACATTGCATGAGTTTCCTACTACCCTCCCTACGCTCCATAATTCACTAATTTTTCTCACTTACTTTGGTAAATTAATTTTGTTCATTGGTGATTCCTGGAAAATAACTAGAGCACATATAATTTGAGGAATATAACATACATGATGCCTACATTTGTCATATTAAGAAGAAAAAAAAAAGATTCTCTGAATATGGAGATGTAACAGAGGGTATTTCCAAAGAATCAACATATATGCAGGAACTATTATATTTTCATTGGGTTAAGCACTGTTTTAGTTGCAAAATATATTTTCAAATCTTGCTAGTACATGATATTACAATCCACGTTTCAATGCTCCTTGATCAAATGATATCAAATTCAAGAAAAGATGGACTTCATTATTACAGGTCCTTTGAGTCAACCAAGGTGTCCTTTACTTTGATTTTGTTTTTGATATAGAATAGCATGCATACTTAACATGTTGACTACTGAATTCTCAAATTCCCATTGGTTTAATACAGGGATCACACAGTTCCTGTAGGCAGTAGGTTAACAGTTAAGGTTTGCCTCAAAATTGAGGGTTCTTACAGTAAGTTGACCCGGCCCTTTTTTTTTTTTAACTATAATTTCAAATCAACGTACATTCAAATAGATCAGCAATGAGTGAGAGACAAAGCTAAGAAGACTTCTGGTCGAAGTAAAATGGCTTCACTTGTATTCTGATCCCATTTAAGTACTTTACTTTAGCAAGCAGACTTCAAGGCAAAATACTTACTGATAGCCATTGAGAAAGCCAGTCCAAAAATGCCCAATAAATACAACACATTAAATTCAATGCAAAATTTGCTTTGTGCAGCTTATACCGCTTGGCAGATGTAGGAAAGCCAGAAGCCTGCCAATCAAGACTTCCAAAATAATTGGCTTAAGTCTGCCAGGGAGCTGTCTTAGACTTAGGGTAAAATACTTACTTACTTTATCTCAGCCGAAAACCAAGTAAAATACTCATACGACGTACTTAAGTATAGAATTAAACTCCGGCCCAGGTCTTAGAAATCGAGCAAAGTATCTTCAGCCTAGATCTGGCTACATGTGCAGCCCTGAGTATGAAATACAAAAATAATTAGCCACTGAGGAATCCCCCTGGGTGGGTCACTCGCATGTTGAAGTGGTACCCATGCATGTCCAAAAAAGCATTGTAAACGGGTAGGATTCCGACCCAAGGCGTCGAGGCCGTTTGGGGGAAAAGGGGGTGTTTTTCAGTCTAACATTCGACATTTTGAGAAATAGGGTCACCATTTTACCTGGTTCTGCATTCTTTGTTTTTCTTTACATTTTCCTATGCCATTTACGCTATTTAGGGGTATATTTTACATAATCCTATGCTATCTACGCCATTTAGGGGTGGAATTTGACACAAAGGATTATGCCATTTAGGGTCCAATTTTGAGGTGCTTGGATGAGCATGGGCACCACTTCAGTCTGCGAGAGACCCCCCCCCCCCCCTCGGGAGGGATCCCCTACATGTATATTGCTCTCTCTAGTCTTCACTAACATCTTGTAGCATATCTTGAGTTCTGTTAAGGAGGGAGGCAATGTACCTTGAAAGCCATGTGTGAGTAGCATTGGATGTCTATTCATTACTTACAGAGTACATCCAACATATGGTATTACATCCCTTCAACAATTACAATCCATCATTTAGAAGGAAATGTTACAGTAGAATAGAATTACTAAGATCAATTATGTTTGAATTTCAATTACCATTGAACAAAGAAAATAGGTGAGGTGAAGCCTGTGAAATTAAGGACATGTGTCAATAATTCAAATGGTCAAATAACCTACACCAACCGAATGCATAACTTCAACTCTGGACCAAACACTATACCTAACACCAGCACCTACCCTAAACTTAACCTAAAACCCAATTGCAACCCTAAACCTATCAGTATATCTTTAATGGCATAAGCCTCAGAGCAAATGTCTGGTCACTGCTGGGCAACCACCATCTACCAGTGCATTCTTTGCCCGTTTAAGGAAGACGTTGTACATTCAAAATGTCTGTTCACTGCTGGGCAACCACCATCTACCAACGTATTCTTTGCCTGTTTAAGGAAGAAGGTGTACATTCAAAATGTTCGCCTGAACCCTTGTTCACACATGACGCTGTTAACCACCTCAAAAACAGTGCCACAGCAAAATGGCTGCTGCACCAAGATAAAATGACATAAACATTGTGCGCTTCACATCTCCCTGTCTTAGAACACAAATAAATGAGTAAGCTCAGGGACCTTTGTTGCATGCAGCTCCTTTTTTTTTAATCACCTTCATCCACCATTCACTGAAACTTATAACAGTTTCATCTTGCTGCAGTGAATTTTTGTAGGTGGTTTACCACATCAAAGCTGAATAAGGCTTGACTGCTATTTGAGTATGCGTTGGGTCAACAAACAAGCCTCATGAAGCACCCTACTATGAAACACATCATACTCATCTGTTGACAGCCAGAAGGGCGTTAACTCTGTGTTAAAGAGCAGGTTGAGTTCTGGGAGAGGTGAAATAGAATTTGTCAGCTTTCTCTTTCTTATTCAGCCAGAAGGGCGTTAACTCTGTGTTAAAGAGTAGGTTGAGTTCTGGGAGAGGTGAAACAGAATTTGTGAGCTTTCTCATTTCTTTTATGTTAGTTTGGAGGAATATCACAGTAGAGATGTCCCCTGAAAAGGATTGCTCTTCGAAATATGACGAGAAATAGCTGTAGTGTACGGGCCGAACATTCATGCAACATGTGTGTGCAGTCCCATATACCAATTTCTGTGTCCAGTTACTGTGCTTTTCAGCGAGACTGGGTCAATTTCATATCATTTTGATGATTCCAAAACCTCACAGTATACACCAATTCTTATGTAGACATGATCAACCTTTCCCAATTGCCTTGAGACAGTTTCCTTCACAATGCAATCGCATGACCAGAACTCAACTTTATCTTTAAAGATAAAGTTGAGTTCTGATCATTTGATTAAATTGTGAAAGAAACCGTCTCAAAGCAATTGGGAAAGGTTGATTATATAGCACATTAGAATTGGAGTATGCTGTAAGGTTTCGGAATCAACGAAATGATAAGAAATTGACTTGATCCTGCTGAGAGTCACATGCACTGCACACAGAAATGTGTATATGGGACTACACACAAATGTTCGGCCCGAACAGTTCACCTGTTTCTTGTCATATTTTGAATGTGAGCTCATTTGAATAGCAATCCTTTTCAGGGGACATTTCTACTATGATAATCTTCCAAACTAACATAATAAGAGTGAGAAAGCTCACAAATTAGTTTTTACTTTTCCAAGACCTCAAGTTTCCCTTTAAAGTATGCAAGTTATGAATGCACTAATGGCTCTCAGCAGACAATATCAGGTGACTAGATGAAGGGGATGATGATGATGGTGTCATGACCATATATCCTCTGTCACTCTGCTGTAAATACTGACTGACCTCAGCTTCAGCCACAGGAAAGCTATAACATCATCGTTGAAGATAATACAATGAGCTGGCGTCCTCTCCGAATCCCTGAATCCTGACATTGCTATGAGCCCTGTACCATAGAATCTGAAAGAAACAAAAATTAAGTAAAATGGACACAACAGAAGGGTAAAATTGATTTCCAGTTTAAATATGAAGCTGTATTTTGAGAGTATCTGAGTAATCTTGAATCACTGAATCACTGTGAAAAATGTGAATATGATGTGAATCCTCAGGCAATGGGATTATTTGGACAAGTGGAACATAATAAATTGCTATAAGACGGGATGACAGGGTTATGCTTACAACTTCTAAAGATAAACCCAGTGATGACATGCATCTATCATATACCTCCATAGGAAGGTGAAAAGGATTGCGAGGTACAGATCTGGAGGGGGGATAGTCAAGGTAAGGGGGGGGGGGGAATAGGACTCTTACCTATGTTTGCACCTCCTGAGATCAAGCCCAGTCTCTTGACCCAACAGGGCCATGCCACGATCATGAACCTCTAAGGGAAGGTGGAAGGGTTGTGATGTCTTGACATCTTCAGATGATGGTCTGACGATCTCCAGATCCAGTTCCTCTAAGGCATATACACTCTCCTGCTGGGACAGATCCAGCACCATGGGCTTGTCTAGATGGACCTCCATGGAGACCTTGGTGGCAGGTACATTGGGATCACCCTATTATTAAGGACAATGTTAAGATTCAGTTAGGTATGCTACCATCCTTATACATGTGTAATATTGATTCATTAGTAAGTCTTGTTTCTTTTGTATGAAAATTATATACTGACAAATATACAACCTGCAAAATGGTAGGCATTCATTTGGCTATGTTAGGACATGTTAATCATTTTCAATTCTAAAGGGAAATATTGTCAGTGTTTGCAAAATTTTGTTCTATCCTTTACAATCTGTAAAATAAATACCAAGATTAAAATCACAATGAATTACTGCACACATACCAATGACATACTGAACTATCAAGCAAAAGGAAGATGCTTTGACAGGTTGATCAGAAATGAATACTGGATGCCTAATAAGCATACAACGATTAGGAGATCCAGCTGGGTAGATCTACATTGAACATTAGAATATGTACATGTAAGTCCAGATCTCAGCTGGTGCTTTTGCAGTGTATATGATTTTCGGCAAGTTCTTTAAATTTGTCTTTTACATTTTACTTTAATTAAAACAAAAGTCATATACAACATTATAAACAGTTTAGAGGGACCACTCTATCTTGAATTGCAATTTCGCAATCCCTTTCTATAGCTAATCAGTACAATATCCATAAATTGTCTCTGACTCTCTGTATATATGTAGTTCAAAGATATGGCAACTTCGACTCACTGAGATTTTGATTCCCTTCATTCTGTTGCCCTCGTATGTTACATAGATGAGCTCAATCCCATGCCCTCCATATGTTCCTTTGAAGATCCCTGGCTGGACTGGCATGTTGTCTATGGCCTTGGGAGGCTCCAGACCCTTGTATGTACAGATGGAACTGTGATTTGAAAAGAATGGCGGAAAAATAAATGTGTGTAATTTGCACTACATAACATTTGGAGGCTTGAAATAGAAATTTGTATACACGGATATGTACATCTACAGCTGAAAATTTCACAGGAGACAACGACCAAATGTAACTAGAAATATTTCTAGTTTTTAGAAAATGACTGGAGGAAGTGAGTAGGAAAACATATGCAGATTATTTGCAATATCATTGACATCATTTTGGGAATTACAAAAAGGTTTGATAATAAAAGAAAATCGTATGATCAAATGAAGAAAAAACATAATCATCTCATTTTCCAGCATGCAAATGTAATAAAAAGCAAAAAGATGCATGAAGATTGAATTCACTGAGACTGTGGCTGTCGGGTTCAACTGTGATATAAAAAATGGAAAAAAGCTGATACACTGAAAGTACATGTATATTGAATTCACTAAGACTGTGGCTGTCAGGTTCAACTGTGATATAAAAAATGGAAAAAAGCTGATACATTGAAAGTACATGTATAAACATCCATTAACATACAGATTTCAGAATGAAAATAATCAAACATCACAGGGAACTTTCCCTGAAGCATCAGCCAACGAAAATTAACAGACATACACAAATAAAGTTTAACTGAGGGGCATTTCAGCCATGTCTCTTCACTGAATAAATTTTATACTGTCCAGCACTTACTCAAATTCACTAAGCTTGATGTACTTCATTTTGAGAAGATCCAAATGGAAGTCAAAGTTCTGAAGGGAAAGATCAGCTGGTTCTACTCCCATCTCCTCTTGGATCCAAGCTCTTAACTCTTGAATGCTCTAAAAGACAGAGAGAGAGGAAGACAGAGAGAGAGGGAGACAGAAAGAGGGAGGGGGAAGAGAAGAAAGTGAATACGGAGCATCAATGTAGTCTTGGGCCCGTATTCAATTCAATACTTAAGAACGAAATATGAGTAGTTTACTTAGTTTTCGGCTGAGATAAAATACTGAAGCAATTTTGGTATTCAATAAGACCAGTTCTGTAATGTATACAAATTTATGCACATTTCTTCTCTGAGCACCTAGTGACCAGCTATTCCATTAACCTGCTTTTTATAAATGAGTCTCAATGCTTGGAATCCAGTTTGGATACGTTCCTTGTTGCTATGTCCGGCAAGCCTCGGGCAAGCTTTCAGGTTGTCAAGAACAACCTTTGTTTGAAAGGTATGTATAAAATTTGAATACATTACCGCACCGGTCTACTGAATCATTTGGCTAAGTATTTTACCCTAAGTCTAAGACAGTTCTCTAGCAGATTAAGCAAATTACTTCACTGGCAGGTATGTGGCTTTCACACATACGCAGAGCAGTATAAGCTGCGCACAAGCAAATCATATAAGCGCACATCTACTGTGACGCATTTATTGCGCATGTTTTTGGACAGGATACGTGACGTCACAATAGATGTCAGTAAGTATTTTGCCTTAAAGTCGGCTTCCTAAAGTAAAGTGCTTAAATATTATCTGAATACAAGTTAAGCCAGTTCACTTAGCCAATCAAAATGTTAAGTAATATGCTGACTTAACCCTTTCATGACAGGAATAATTTAAAGGCTAAATTGATCACATTTCGTTCTTCAAATTGGCAACAATAATATTTTTCTTTTAGTGCTACACGGTTCTAACAAAATGCAATGTGTTTGAAAACAATATACATCATTAGAAACTTAGTCGAAAAGTTGAAATAATTGCCAATTTCGATAAAAAATAGTGATTTTGAACCTCTCAATGTGTTGCCAATTTAAGGATTTTGAAGCTTATTCTCCTTTTTGAAATTCCTAGCATCAAACGCAATATGGTCATGCAACAAAAATGGACACAATGTGTGTAGAAATTTTTGCTTTTTCTACTCCTGCATCTGGTATATTTTTTAGAGCTCTGAATCAAGTTATTGAGCCAAACCACAGAATGTGGCCAATTGTCTCGAAAGGGTTAATGCGTGTTTTGATTTGAATACCGCCCCTGATTTCTATTGGTCCACCACTGGTGGTTAGCAAAGCGATGGCTCAGTGGTAGAGCATAACTGGGAGGTCCCGGGTTTGAAAACAAGTACATGTGCTAGTGCCCTTTGGTAAGGCATTAATCCTTATTACAAAGTCCCTAGGATAGGACTGAAACTGTAGGTTTACATTACTTTCAACTACAAGAATGAATTTGCTTTATTACCAGTTTATAGGTAAAATAAGCCATCACTATCACCAACACCCCCACTCCCCAACCCCCCCCCCCTCCCCAAATCAAAAGATTTAGGGGTGGGACTGCAAAATATGCCTGGGTCCCCTCTTGTACAGCCAAAGGAGCATACTTTAAGTCCACACAGAACAATGTGCCCCTTAATTGTGTTCTTGTCCTCCCTTTCCAATGTTTGACCGAAAAGAGACATGAAAAATGTGATACCCCTCCTTTCTTTCTTTTTTTTTTGAGGGGGGGGGGTGACAAAGATTTCACACACCCCCTCCTTTTTAATTTTTTTAAAAACAGAATCCTGGATCTGCCCCTGGGTCTGATTACCCACTGGCTGGAGGTTCTTGCCAGTACTAAAACCTACTGTTTACCAAGTGTGTAGAAGACTTCAGAAAGAGTAATACCACTAGTACATATCTCCTTATCAAAAAATATTTCTATGCTATTATTAATTTCAGGTAGTCCTGCTTTGATGTTGTCACATAGGGAAATCGCACAAAACTAAAATATCATGTTCACATGCTTTTTTTTTTTTTCCATTGGTTACATAATCATATTTATATATGTCATTTCATATATTTGATAAAGAAATGTTTGCAATTCTTTTCGAAATTCTAAAATCGAGGTCACGAAGGAAGCAGTGGACATGTGAAATACCAGTACTGAAAAACTTAGTGGAAAAACACTGTAGAAATAAAACAAAATAACAAAAAAAAAAAAAAAAAAAATAAAAGTATGATGTGTATTCAAATGTTGCAAAAGCAACCAATGTTTTGAATGCCTTTGAATGCTTCTTTTTTCTATTTAACAAAAAATACGAAGGTCATGCTTTTTCAAATTAAAACACATGCTTTTGAGTGTTTCTTTATACATTTAAAAACAAAAATAAGACAGTCAAGCATTTTTTAGAACATCTTTCTTTGCCATTAAAGGGACAATACATCATCAGTCTACTTCAGAAAGTCATACTATTCTCACCCCTCTCCTGTTGACTGATACACCATGTTTCTCTGGTTCACAACACTTTACTGTGAATTCAGGCTCTGGTTTAGAAGAATTCTAGGAATGAGAGAGAGAGAATAATAATTCATAAAATTACTTGCTAGTCAATAACCCCCAGAAACAGTGGATGTTTTTTTTGATGAATAAACAAATAAACCTTCTTCAGCTTTTAACCCTTTCAGGTCAGAAATTATTTAAGGGCTGAATTGATCACATTTGTTCTTCATATTGGCAACAATAATATTTTTCTGTTAATGCTTAATGGTTCTGATAAGGCATAATGTCTTTGAGAACAATACTAGTATACATGGTTAGGAAATTTGTTGAAAAGTTGAAAAAATTGCCAATTTTGACCAAAAAAACACAATGATTTGAACCTCTCAATGGGTTGCCAATTCAAGGATTTTAAGGCTTATTCTCCTCTGTAAAATTCCTGGCATCAAACGCAATATGGTCATGGGACAACAATGGACATAGTGTGCGCAGAAATTGCTGCTTTTTCTACTTATGCATCTGGTATATTTTTTAGGGCTCTGAATCAATAGTTACTGAGCCAAACCACAAAATGTGGTCAGTTGTCTCGAAAGGGTTAACATGTTGTATCATGTTCTTTCAAAGACAGATGTAAACAGTTGTCACTAAATATATGTATCACAAACAACCTCAAACTGTTGACAGGTCAGAAACTTAGCAGGTAATGAGGAGTGTTTACTCACAATCAAAATTTATAACAAATGTCATGTTACAACCTACATGTATCTCTCTAAAATTTGTGAGCACAGGAACCTGGTTACCCCTAAGGTTCCTATAAAATCACACACAGACCAATTGTATATTATCGGGAAGTGATATTCTAAAACAAATTCAATAATGTAGCTATAAACTGAAGGGACTATACCGGGACTATACCGGAACATACCGGTACATACATGTAAATCACTTTCCACAAGATATATATGTTTTGTTAAGATGGTACCTACATCTGGGCCCTGTTTCATAGAACTTGTCATCAATGACAAGTTGCAATAACTGTTATAAGCTATTGAAATCCTTGCATCTGATTGGCTGAGAGCAAATCTGTCGGTAAAAATCACCGACAAAACACTTGATGAAACTGGACTCTTCTTCTACTGTTTCTCACAATATCAACTGTTTACAATCCTTAAACCAATCATTGTGACAAGTTTTTCTCATAACACATATTTCAATGATTCTTTGTTACATGAAATGTAATGCAGGGTCTAAAGGGTTAATTAATACACAAAGCAAGTGTTAAAGGAGAATGAAACACTGGGGAAAATCAATTTTAATGAAAAGAGAGGATAGAGAGAAGCAATTTTTATAAAGTTCCATCAAAATCCGTTACGAAATGAGAAAGTTATGAAAGTTTGAAAAGTCTCAATTTATTTTCTATGGCGATCCTCAAATTAGCAATGTTGCTTCAAAGTGACAAGTTTAGTAGTACAACTCTCCATATGTTTTGTACACAAAATTTCATATTTTCCCCATTATCTCTCAAGGTGCAGCTTGTCTCCTTCTTAGCTCAAGATATATCATGGAAAAATGTATTTGACACAACATATTTTGAGTTCACAAAAAGAAAAGCTACATCTTTAGAGACAATGGAGAAAATATGAAATTTTGTGTACAAAACATATTGAGAGTTGTACTACTAAACCTGCCATTGTGAAGCAATTGCCAATTTGAGGATCGCCATAGAAAGTACATTGAGGCTTTTCAAACTAACCGATTTTGATGGAACTTTTTTAAACTGCTTCTCTCTATCCTCTCTTTTCATTAAAATGGATATTTCCCCAGGGTTTCATTCTCAAAAGCAAAGAGCTAGTTTACCGCCAAGACTTGTAGTTTATGTGGTCCGTTCTTTCCCTTCAGGCACTCTACATAAGCCTGGCCTTCCTGCGGATCTAGTCGGACCTGAAACAAGTTCTTGACCCTGAGGGGCAAGTACACCTTGGGATCAATGGGTGTGAGGTACTGGATAGCTTTGATCATGCCCTCTGTCATCTGGGAGAAGGAAGATAGGTGGAAGAGTCATAGCCCTGTGGCTTAAATTAGTGCAGTATCACTTTGGTTATTTCTAAAACAGGTCATTTAACAATGTCCTTCCATGAAAGAGAAGGCCGAGTTCTGGGAAAGGTGAAAAATAATTTTGTGAGCTTTCTTATTGCTTTTCTGTCAGTTTGAAAGAACATCACAGTAGAAATGTCCCCTGTAAAGGATTGCTCAATTGCCCTGATATTCGAAATATGGCAAGAAATAGTTGAAATGTTCGGGCCGAACATTCATGCCACATGTATGAGCAGTCCCATATACCTATAACCCATTTCTGTGTGCAGTGCATGTGCTTTTCAGCGAGATTGGGTCAATTTCTTATCATTTTTGATGATTTCAAAACCCGACAGTGTACACCAATTCTCATGTAGAAATGATCAATCTTTCCCAGTTTCTTTCACAATGTAAATGTATGACCAGAACTCAACTTTATCAATTCCTTAAACTATAAAGTTTAGGTAAGCATTCATACAATAATCCTGCTGAATGAATGTCATTTATCCTAAAACATTTTTACCAACAACATATTTATATCCACGACTTTACTCACAATTATAACCACCAACTATTAAGCATGAAATTACAATCACTGATTACCATCCTACTGACTCATTGTCGGTACTAAAGGAGTAAAACATGCATGTATGGGCCTTAAAAGGTGGCATATATGCTAATTAATAGCCAAGTGCAATGACCACAATAGCAATAAATAGCAATAAAACTTTGATTAGTGTTAAGTGGGATAAATTCTGAAATAAACCATAATCAAACGAGACACATTGAACCCTTGTACCAGTAATCTTTTCTATGCTTAGGCCAACCCCATGTCATGTAGAGGCTGATATCGTATCAATTACCATCAATCACACAATAAATACATTCTCTTCAAAGGAAAACTTGTATATACTAGATCATTACATAAAATTGTTTGATTCTTCAACTTTAACAAAATAATCCTTGAATCATTTGATTTGCCTGTATCTTACCTGGATTTTCATCAAACCTCCATATGGACCCATCTGAGGCTGCCATACACCAAGTAAATGGCCATAGGGATATAGAACTGAGAGAGGAAAGGGAAAATAATACAAACATTCAATAATCTTGCCAAAACCCTTTATTTCTTCTAAATGTACTATGACAACAAGAACACTTTCAAATTTTACCTCTCCTTAAACACACATAAATTTCTACAGCAAGGTTATATATATTTATATATATATATATATATATATACACACACACACACACACACACACACACACACACATACGTGCCTACGGTGTAATAGGGGGACGGTTTTGGATACATTCCAGCACAGCCATTGAAGGACCGAAATGTATCCAAGGTGCAATTCAGGGACCGAAAAATAAAAATTGTCATCAATAGAACACTTTTTCAAAATTAATCATGTGAGGTAAGAAAATATGACTGGGAAAGCACGCAACGTCTTTATAACCTCATGTTGTCATGGTAATGTAATTTTCCATGAAATCTTACAGATCACGGGCACACAACTACTTTGAGGGACCAAATGAATGTATGTCGCCATGCTTTACCAGTATACGGCCCCCAAGTTCCAAAGTTGTAGTGAAGCAATTTGATATTTTACCATTCTTTCTTTAGAAATATATCCAACCATCGTTTTTGTATTAGTCACATGTTGCCAAAAACATGTAGGCTACGAAGACATGCACTGGAGCGGAAATGAACCGTTTTCAACGCCACTTGTGTCATAGTAATGAGGTTTACGTCAATTCGTACATATCACCGGTACACACCTCCTCAAGTTGAGGGACCACAGAGAAAAGATAGTTGAAGAAAAAAAATATGTCAGGATGCTTTGAAGTAAATTATTTCTATATCATAACATCTTTCTTTGCAATGTTAGATGTTCTGATTCTTTTTACGAGTCATGTGTTGCCTTAGTTCAGATACAAAATTGTGCTAATTATTGAGACCTCCTTTATTATGAATCTGGTCCAGACAATTTTTTTTACCATGCTTCTTTATTTTGTCTAAGAGACTGATATAAATTCCCTCCAATCTTAATTGATCTTCCTTTCTGTTGAAAATATTTCTTTTTGTAACCATGTGGCTTATGGACTTTTTAGGTTCCAACTCAGGGGCGGCGGAGCGTCTTGCAAATTGGGGGTGGGGGGCAGGCACCAGCGAAAAGGGGGACTGGTGAAAAGGAAGGAAAAATACCATTTTGAGTCCCTAGTTTACTCCTACATTCTATTTAACACTATTAAAGACGATTTTCGTCATTATCATTTTTCATCTATCTTTACATAATAACAAACACTTTGCAGTTGTATATATTGCTTTGATTACTCATTTGCGAGCGACCGAAGCCAGCAAGAGTAAATGCTAAGTATTCTTTTGCTGACAGCGACTTTATCATTAAAGCTGCCGCAAATTCATTTTCAGTTTTCCCATATGAATGTTATTTTCACCCATTAACCCTTCGTTTTCTTTATTGACCAAGCTATAAATTTTAATGCATTTGTGGGGTCTCATCGCCACGATCATACTAGAGGAATATATCAGATTTTATGGTTACGACACACTTGATGTCTCGAGCTTGAAATATTTGAGCGAGCGAGCGTACCCAGCGAGCTTTAAAAAAATATAAAAATATCATCTTGCTTCAATTTAGGGGCAGCGTTCGTTCGTATTAAAGTTAGGGGCTCTGTGCCCACTTGCCCACAGCTCCACTGCCTCACAATGTAATAGTATCAAGCAGTGGCGTAATTTGGCAGGGGGGCACATCCGGCCCGCCCCCCCCCCCCCTTTGAAAGAGATATGTACATTGTTGAATGTATGATGGGTACCTCTACTGTCACTTGCGCCCCCCCCCCCATTTTTTTTTAGAAGTGCTGACGTCAGAGAGTTTCTGAAGAACAGTACACCCCAAAAACGTGTTAATGCTTTTTTTTTTTTTTTGCTTGTCAGAAAATAAAAAACCTGGATCCAAGACTGGTATCAAGGGAATCTGTTATAAGCCTATATGATTCTTTTGTTTTCTTTCTTTCTTCTTTTTTTTTTTCAAATGATTTTAGGGTACTTTCCAGAGGTGAAAAGGGATATCTAAAAGAGGGGAAAATGGCACAAGAAAGAAAAGGGGCGCTATTCAGAGGTATAGGGGCATCTATATTTGAAGGGAACACTCATCAGAAGGAGAATGTCAGAAAATTGTCAGAAAATAAAAATCCTTGATCCAAGACTGGTATCAAGGGAATCTGTTATAAGCCTATAATGATTCTTTGGCTCTTTAAAAAATTTTTTTTTACTGATTTTAGGGCACTTTCCATAGGTGAAAAGGGATATCTAAAAGAGGGGAAAATGGCACTAGAAAGAAAAGGGCGCTATTCAGAGGTATAGGGGCATCTATATTTGAAGGGAACACTCATCAGAAGGAGAATTGCACTATATAATATATTTGAAGTGAAATGATACTGTAATGGTATCAAGAGCATGAGAACCGTTATCGTAATTATATTGATCTTTTGAGAAATTTAAGACACTTACTGTAATAAAGGTGAAGGGGGCACTTATCAGAAGTGTTAAAGGGCAATTGTCGCAAGGACAAATGGCACTTACTAAGGAAAAAGTGGCACTTATCAGAAATCAAATGGGCCTGAATCAAATTTGAAAAAAGGGCACTTGCCCGAATGGAAAGGGACACTTACCTAAAAACAGAAGGTGCACTTTTCGCACGCTATTAAACAGAAGGAGAAATGGGCAGTGGCGTAACTACGGCGTAGAGGGTGGGGCACGTACCCTCCTCCCCCCAATCAAATGGACAGAGAGAGAGAGAAAGAGAAGAAGGAGAAAGGGAAAAGGAAGAGAAATGAATCATGAACAGTAATGAAGGAGAAAAAGACAATTTAACAGTCATTTCATTAACAATCATGTTAACAATTACTTACTTTCCTACTATCATTCCTATTCGTGGTGAAAAAAGTCCTTTCATAATTATAACGAGCTTTCCAAAAGGGATAACTGAATCGGACTACCCTCCACATTGCTTTTTATATGTCATAAATAAAACACGAATAATAAATACAAATAAATAAATAATAAATAATTGATCATTACTGTGTATCATGCTTAAAATAACACCTATACAATCCCATCCAGTTCATGTAACAGTGTTGTAGTGCCTTGATGCTCGGCCTTGGCCTTAAGGCGCCTTAAGGTCAGTTTTTTCAATGCCTTGGCCTTGGACTTGAATGCCTTTACCTTTGGCATGCCTTGGCCTTGCCTTGAGGGGCTCCAAGCCTATAAATCTCAAGGCATTTTCAAGGCATTTTCAAGGCATTTTCAAGGCATATGGAACTTTCCTATTTTTGCAAGTAAAATTTTAAAACATTTTGGTTGTTTGTGCAGGAGTCATGTACATTCTAGCTACAAGATCTAATCATAACAGACTTGGGAAATGAATTCATGTTACAAATATTTAGGTTAATACGACAAAATGATGATCATGATGATCATGATGATGATGATGACAGTTGTACCGTATGAAATACAGGTCAAGACTGGAACAATTGTACTTGCATTTCTTTTCTGTGAATATAAATATTAAGTTTGAACAAAGTATTTGCATTTTTTTTGTGAATTCGGTCAAAGGCTCGGTGCCCCCCCCCCTTCGACAAAGTCTGCCGTGCATTTCGAACCGCTCCATTTCACACCACGCCACTTTCTGCCTGTTTTCTTTCAAGTCTTGCATATATTTTGAAACCTTGTTTACGAAAAATCGGTCATGTCACTGACCCACATGACCTTTTGTGACCTCATGTAAGCCTGAAAACGGAGAATTTCTGAGTTTTGTGTACAAAACTAAATACATATTCCCATTTTTCTCCTTTATCACCTAAGATTTCTTCTTTAAGCTTTAATTTTCATTTATTCTAACTGAATATTGCTTCAGATAACATTCTGATATAGTGGTCTCTGAAAATAAACAATAAAAATGTTAAAGCTGAAAAACAAAGAAGTATGAAATTTGAAAAACAATAGAATACATAAGAATTCTTATGTAATAATGTTTTAAGGTTTAGAAAGAACTTCTTGCATTAAAATTTTATTTGCAAGGTCTTTATTTACTTGATTATAATGCAAAATGTATGTTTCTGCATATAATTTACATAAATTATAAGATTAGATTTAAAAAAATAATAATTTGCATAAAGATAATGATGGACATGTGCTCTTTACGTGATTTTCGAAGTCAGTGCAAAATTTAACGCCGATCGGTCATGTCGCGGCAGAGATCAGGGGGGGGGGGGGGGGGCCTCTTATCCCCTTCCCCAGTCGGAGAAGAGCTTCAAATAGCCCAGTACCAGTAAGGGTTAAAGGGTTCAAAATATTGGGAGAAAAAATGTAATTCTCGTTGCTTTGCTCCATAATATACATGTATTCCTTTAAAAAGTATTTTACGAGCTATTTATGTCCAGGAAGACAACAATACATATATACAAACAGTAGGTCATGAAAAGGAGGGGGGGGGGGGGTATGAAAATGAATACATATTTTCCGTCAGGTCTTTTGAAAAGGAAGAAAATGAAAAGGCAAAGTAAAGGAAAAGAAAAACCAAAGAAAAGAGTGAAAGGAAAAGGGAAGGAACGAAAAAGAAGGAAAAACTGGCCACTTTTTTTTGCTCGCTTCCTTCGCTTGCTCACAAAAACACTGGAAAGTTATTGTTCGGACAAAAGGAGTCCCCCTTCAGAATAGGTTGCAACTCTCTCCCCCCCCCCCCACCCCTTTAGGATTTTCAAAGTTCTGATATTCGGCCAACCACCACTTTATATTCGAATAGCGAGGTTCCAGGATAATTATGTAACTTCCGTATGTAACTTCTGTACATTTTACAACAATTTTTTTTTTAATTTGATCGCTCGCTATGCGATCTCCAAAAAATTACAAACTGAAGAACTGATATTTGGGCAAAAGGGTCAGCCCGTCCCTTGTCAAAATTAGCCCCGTATAATCAAGATTTCTGCATCTGCGATATTCTTTTATTATTATATGAGGGGGGGGGGAGCAGATTAGGTTGCAGCATTTTTGTCTGCAAATTAGGGTGTCACACCCTAAAATATGTCAGCAAATTTGGTTATCACATCCCCCATTCAAGATGTTCAGCGACGTCTCTGCCTGCCTTCTTTTTTGTATGTGAACCTCTTTTTTTTTATGTTCCATGCCCCCCCCCCCTCCTTTCTTTACCAATGCCTTGGCCTTGGCATTGGCCTTGAGGTTTCAAGCCTTGGCCTTAGCCTATAGGCCTTGAGGGCCAAAGCCTTGGCCTTGACCTTGGCCTTGCTAGTCAATGCCTTGGCCTTGAAGGTTTGGGCCTTGAGGGTTTGGGCCTTGACTACAACACTGGTAACAAATACATAATACATCATTATGGCAACCCAAGTACATGTATATGTGAAATTGACTTCTAATTTAGAAGCACTTGCTGAAGGGAGTTCAAATGACCCGACATAGGCATTTTAAATCTGAATCACAAAGTGCTCTGCATTTTATTTTGTACAGAGAAATGTTGCTGAAAGGACATGATTTCCCTGGGTCCCCCCTTTTAGTTTTATATATATATATATATATATATATATATATATATATATATATATATATATATATATATATATATATATATACATATATATACATATATATATATTTTTTTTTTTTTTTTTTTTTACTAAAATCATGAGAATGTAGTAACTAGCAGAGGCGGCACACCGGGGGGCACAGTGTCCCTAATTTTTCAAGTACCCTTAAAGTGTCCTTTTTTATCTATGAGAAGTGCCCCTTTTCATAGCTGATAAGTGCCTCTTTTCCTTCGTATACTGCTCTTTTTTTCTTTCTAATAAGTTCCCTTTTCACGTTCTGATAAGTGGCCATTTTGACCTCATACATGAGTGCCCCTTTTAAAAGCTGATAGCCCTTGCTTTCGTCTAATTAACCCTTTGCACTGTGCATTATGAAAATCCATAGATGCTGGATTATTTCAAAGGCTATATTTTTTGTACGTGATTTCTGTTGACGATCGTCGACAGAAGCGATAATCCGGAATTGACAGTGGTCGACAATAGCGGGCGGGGAACCGACATTTGCTCCGGCGACAATTGCCCCTGCGACATTTGCTCCGTCGACATTTGCTCCGATCAAGCGACAATTACTCCGCGACAACTGCTCCATCGATAAAAATGAATATATGCGACAATTGCTCCGCCGACATTTGCTCCGATCGAGCGACAGTTGCTCCGCGACAATTGCTCTGTTGATAAAAAATGAATATATGTGACAATTGCTTCTGCGACAATTGCTCCGTCGACATTTGATGCGATCGAGCGATAATTCCTCCGCGACAACTGCTCCGCTGACATCTGCTCAGTCGATGTAGTCAGATATCAAAATTCAACAATTTATTAAATGAAGCCTCCACAAAGTTACCGAATCCTTTTAGATTATGATCGTTTCTTCCAATTCTGTTTGCAGGTGTGCACCTATCTATTGAACCATTAACAAGCATAAAATAAAACACAAGGCGGAGGTATTTTCGTCTATTCTCTAAAGAATTCATACTTAATTTTCGTAATAATATATCATAATTAGTGCTCCAGTCTTTGCACAGCATTCTTACATTGATATTCATGATGAATCTTACGTATGTACATGTATTAATGCTTTGTAGCCAAACTATAAACTTTTGATATGATTAATTGATTTTTTTCAGACTTTCAAAGATGCTTTTTATTGAATACCACAATCTTGTGTCAGCACTGTGTAAACAACGAATAGAAAATTGTATGACTGAGATACTTGAAAAAAACATATATTTCTTTTTAAATCTTCCATCCCGTTTTCTCCCCCCCCCCCAAAAAAAGAAGAAGTATATATATCTTATACTCTGGACTGCATCACTCTGTTATTTAAAAGTTCACTTCATCCTTTCTGCATTCAACCTTGTAGCCTATATGAACATTTTATAGTTTGTTTTGAAAGTTCATTTGTGTCTCCTTGTATGTTTTCCTTTTTTATTTTAAAATAAAGTACGTTACTTTTTTGTGACATCTGTCTGAATATGCTTGTCGTCCGGTTATTTGTAAAGCAAAAATTATAGAATATAGATTTAGACAGTGCGTCCCAGGAAAAAGGAAACCGAGACGGTCAGTTATTTTTCCGGTGGTATGAAACAGTTCATGAAATATCATATGCACCATAATAAAGTTCAGTTTTTTCTTCTTTCTTTTGATACCTCATACAATGCGAAAGGGTCACGCAGCGACGAGCAAGAAGAGTTTAAAATTCAATGTCAAAACCGAGTTGCGCAGAATAAATGGTCAAGAATTGTAAGGATGCAGCAATCTTGCCTTGGAACGCGATGGTTCAATTTGCATTTCTTTTTATGTTCTTTGTTATGTTTCTTTCACCAAATCTCTCAATGAGAGTGAATAGAAATTTAAACATGACTTCTTTCATGTGAGAACTCTTCGACAGCAGAGTCATCATAACAAACCACCCCGTCAAATGGCCTCCCAGCTCACCAGATCTCAGCCCGAATGACTTACTTTCTTTGGGGCTGTGTGACTGGATTGTGAGAGAGAGAGAGAGAGAGAGAGAGAGAGAGAGAGAGAGAGGGGAGAGAGAGAGAGAGAAAAGAGATGGAGATAGGGGGAGGGGGTGGGGGAGACATGGTGGACATTTTTTTTTCTTTGCCACGTTAGAGGATTTATTTTTACCTTCAAAGTTTACAATTCAACAGAACATTAATCATACATAAATGACACAAAAAGGCCAAGTATAACTTTCTTCTTATTTTGGAAATTTCAAAGAGTGTGCACCATTACTCATCAACCTTTCCCCACTACATGCAGTTTCTTTGACAAGGTAATTGCATGACCAGAAGTGAACTTTATTACTTTTAATCTAAAGTAACCTTTGCCCCCCCCCCCCCCCCTCTCCCCGCGCTTGTTTAGGAATTTCTATTTCTCATGACTAACATGACATCAGCATCCATTTAGTGCTATGGCTAATGCTGCGTTTACACTATGTTCCCGGCGGCCACTGCAGCCCCGTTTCAGGCCACCGTGGACAAAACGGGATGGACGTGAGAAAACGCGATGGGACGGGACGGGACAGGCAAACGTGACAGGCCGTGATTGCCGTGGATATCAGGACCTGATGCTACGTGTATGCTGCGTTTACACTATGTTCCCGGCGGCCACGGCATGTAGTGGGGAAAGGTTTGATGAGTTTCAGGCCACCGTGGACAAAACGGGATGAACGTGAGACAACGCGATGGGACGGGACAGGCAAACTTGACAGGCCGTGATTGCCGTGGATGCCAGGACCTAACACAACTTGAATTAGGAGGGGGGAAATGGCTAAAATATTACGGCACACTACGTTTTGGGCAAAAGGGGCTGCCGTGGCCGCCGGGAACATAATGTAAACGTAGCATTACATTATGTTCCCCGGCGGCCAGGGCAGCCTCGTTTGCCCGAAACGTAGTGTGCCGTGATATTTTGGCCATCCCCCCCCCCCCCCCCCCTCCTAATTCAAGTTGTGTTAGGTCCTGGCATCCACGACAATCACGGAACGTCAAGTTTGCCTGTCCCGTTCCATCGCGTTGTCTCACGCTTATCCCGTTTTGTCCACGGTGGCCTGAAACGGCAGGGGCGTCGATCCGTTTTTCGGATGGGGGGGGGGGGGGCAAGATAGCCTAACGTAACGATGTTCATTTCGCACATGATTTTTTAACGCCTCTTAACTACCAGCTTCTCCACGCTGTGGGGAGAGGGGGAGGGGGCTGCGGAGCGTCTTTAAAAAATGGGGGCACCAGCAAAAAGGGCATTTGGGGGAAAGGGGGCAACTACAAGGGGTGAACATAAAGCAAAAAAAAAAAAAAAAGGACCATTTTGTGACATTGGTATTACCCTGCATTCTAATTAACGTTATTTAGCATCATCTTCTTCATTTTCATTGTGGTTCTAAATGGACACTTTTTCCGCTTCTCCAATATGCAGTCGTGTGTGATCGTCTAATGATTCATATGCGAGCGAGCGAAGAAATTCAGACATTTTTTTTTACTGCTGAAGTCCTTTGCTTGTGCATTATTTACAGCGATGTAGTGAATTGAAAATGGCAACGGCAAATTAATTTGAGGGAATGTCGAATGATTTAGGATTACATCGATATCAAATCAACATACTTTATGCGATCTGCTTGATTTCAGTATAAGAGCGAGCAAGCGGAATGTGCATTCCTTAATTTGCTTGGGGGAGGAGGGGGGGGGGGGGTTGTTGATAGGCATTGTGCCCCTCTTGCATCCGGCCCCACTGTCTTACAATGTAGTTGTAGTAATATGGGTAGCTGTTACTGAAGCCGCGCCGATTCTTTGAAGCTAGATGTGGCTCTCCTTGTAAGAAACAGTGGGAAATATAATTATGTAAAAGGGGGCATTTATCAGAAGAGGAAAGGGCACTTATCAGAGGTGAAAACGGGCACTTATAAGAGGTGAAAGGGGGCACTTATGAGAAGAGAAAACTTGCACATATTAGAGAATTAAGGAGGCAAATATCAGATATGGAAAGGGGGCACTGATCAGAAGGAGAGAAAAGGGCACTTATCAGAAGGGGAAGGGTGCTTGTTAGAAAGAAAAAGGTCGCTTTTAGTACATTTGGGTATTTGATAAAGTGGGGGCACTGTGCTCCCTTCCCCCCTCGGGAGCGCCGCCTCTGTCTCCACAGTTATACATGAAGCACGGAAAATACTAGTAAGAGAATTTGCGCGCGGAGCGCGCGGCGAAATTGAAGTCTGATCGTGTAATACCCATTGTATTTCATTGTTTGGAAGGTTTCATTTCCCGATTTTTGCATCATTTATCCTAATTTATTTATTTATTTATTTTTTTACATCTCAGGAATTATTGGGGGGGGGGCGGTCAAAACGATATATTTGCCCCACCAATATTTTCTTGGGGGGCAACTGTTCCCCCCCCCGGATCGACGCCCCTGTGAAACGGGGCTGCCGTGGCCGCCGGGAACAAAGTATAAACATAGCATAACTAAACTTGAATTAGGAAGGGAAAATGGCAAAAATCCCATAGCACACTACGTTTCTAGCAAACTGGGCTGCCGTGGACGCCGGGAACATAATGTAAACGTAGCATAATCATGTTTTAGAAATGAAAAACTTGTGAATCTAATTCTCTTCTTCTATACTCTGTAGTTTTTGAGCAGTTAAATTTTTATCACATTCGTTTCTCCACACAGGGTTTACTACGTCTAAACTATATGCTGCATGTCATAGGCGGAGGAGGCGGGGGGAAAAGTAGACCGAAAAAAAAGTGATACCTTTTTTTTTTTTTAAATGTGTTTGTCAGAGAATTTTTAAGGAAAAGAAGACCCCGAAAATCTGATAACCCAGGTGCCTGGGTGAGTCCCCTTGAATGTTTGCCCCCACCCCCCCCCCCCCCCAATCCCAAACTGCTTCGGGCGCGTCTGCTGCATGTAATCATTGATACTTGGAAGCTTTTAAGTTGTTGATGTTGTTCTTATTTGTTTTTATTTGGCAATTAGTCAAAACTGACTATTTTTGCCACAAATATTATTTTTAAAATTCTAACAATTGTTTTTTCTTTGTAAAAATACATTGTATTTTTAAAAACTGTAGTTACGTAAAATAAGAAAAGGAAATCATATTGCTCATCGCAAAATCATTAAAAATACCATCCCGCCAAGCGGACACTTGGCACTTTTCCCACCTTTTCAAAGATGCCGTCTTACCAATCCTCGAATTATGTCTCTTGGATTTTCGACCAAAGAGATTTGGCCTAGGTCACTCAGGCATAGGGTGGGGGTGTCAGTGATCGAATGGCTATAGGGGTGATATGACCGGTATTTTTGTGTTGATTTGGTAAATTCAATTAACATTATGATAAGGCAAAAATGAGGCTACAGTAATGAAAAGTGCAACGATTAGTTATTTTCAAGTATGCTAATAGTCTATACTTAGATGTGGGTTAGCTTACATAATGCTTAGGTCATACTAAGTATGACCTAAGAATCATTATTACATTAACCTATACACAGGGGCGGGTACTAAAGATTACGTCCTGAAATACAATGGGGATCCTTTGTATCCGAAAGCGAGTAGGGTGGCAAGTTCTTTTCACACAATAGCGAGAGAGAGAGGAAGTCTATTGAAATCTTCGTATAAAGGCTATTTAGAGTTTAAAAGTTCCTCCTTAACACTTAAGCCATACTCAAAGAATGGAATTTTAATCTAGGGCGGAATCCATGGAAAGCTTATCATTGCAAAGTACTAAAAATTTTGATGAATATCAGTTTGGAACTGAATGTTCGACACATTTATATGCAGGGGCGTCGGGGTGAAAGACCTAAATTTGCCGGCAGCTGTTATGCTGCATTTTAATTCCAATAAAAACTCCTCCCAAGAAATTATTTTCTATTTTTTAAAAATATTCTTGCGCACAAGAAATTATTTTCAAGCAATATCGCAGATGTTGATATTTATTAGTTTAATGGAATGTTTAGGGGCCTCTTGCTAGATTATGAACCACCCTGTTTTTAAATTTTGCGAGCAAGCGAAGCGATCGAGGAAAAACGCGCTCATTTATAGTAGTATTATTGTCATCAGAATAAACTATAGGCCTATAAGATATTGAGAAAAATATGCATACATGAATATTCGGTCATCTCACTCGCCGAATTTGTTTGCTTTCCGAAACCATCCTGTATCTAAATATTATACGAGCGGAAGCAGCGAGCGAGGAAAGATATACACTCCTTTTCATTGTAGAAGTGTTATTTCGTCATCAAAATACACCACTATCTGCCGAATATGACTCAGTTTTGGCACCTCGCTTACCGTCCGAAACCCTTCTGTTTCTAGATCTTTCGAGCGAGAGTATCGAGCATGCAGGCGAAGAAAAAAAAAAGAATTTTGTATATACACTGAGAACAGGTTCTAGTGTAAAGTTACTCTATTCTCATGATTTAAGTAACGTACGTTTTATCGGCATCTTCCGTTCTCATAGTCGGTATGATAGGAATCGGCTATTGGTCACAGATGTTTATCTCCAGAAAATTAATCATTTTTAGGTCACCTTCCCGCTCGTTTCCTGACAGTTATATTACTAACGTTCAAAGAGTAGAGGAATAGTTTAAAGTTAGACAGAAACATAAGATAACCAGTTTTCTTTAAATAGAATAGTAATTATCAATATAACCAGCAGTGGTTAAGAAACTTAAAATGCGAGCGAGAGATGCAAGCGAGCGCTTCCAGTTTTTTTCTTCAATTTCTTTCCTTTTCTTTCCCTTTTCCCTCTCTCTTCTTTTTTCCTTTCTTTTTCCTCCTTTCTCTTTCTCCTTTCCCTTCTTCCCTCTTTCTTTTTCCTTCCCTTCCTTCTTTTGTGGACAGAGGTGGTGCATTTGCCGACGGAAATTTTTAATGGGGGTGTCACACCCCCACACCCCCCGCTGGCGACGCCCCTGTTTATATATAAATGCGATTGATAATGTGTCTTGTTTGCGATTTTGCCTTGCAATTATTTATGTGTGCCGTCGGTCATGTCGTTTTGTTAAATTCATCTAGCTTCTAAGTAATATTCTCATGTTAACGAAAATGCATCGATATGCAATAACTATAACATGAAAATTATACGTCAATCGTTACTGCTCTTGATTTGTGTGAATTGTTTTCTTATCATTTAAATGGTCACTACTTTTAAATATACATGAGTAACATAAAGACTGAGAGGAGAACATTTAAGGAAATGCAAACAGTAAACCACTGGGAAGATGTTTGTTTTTAACAAAAAGTTCCACCGAAAGAGAAAGAGAGAGAGAGAGAAAAAAAAAGTGAGAGAGAGGGAGGGGGAGAGCTCTGTCCACTAATACTGGAGGAAGCAAAGTACACTGAGTAGTGGAGATTAATTAAAATCAAAGATTTTAATTCTGAAGAAGACCAAAAGAGAAAGTAAAGAGAGGGGGGGGGGGAGGCAGGGGAATTAAAAGGGGGCACTAGTGACTAACAGACGAGAAAGCAAAATAGCGTCTTTTACTAACAGCTTGAATATCGGGCCCGTCGCTCCAATTAGAAATGTTTTATCTAAACCCTGTGGAAACGCGTTTTCAAAGCCTTCTGAAATGAAAGAGATGGGGGAAAAGAGAGAGAGAGAGAGAGAGAGAGGGGGGGGGGGGAGATAAAGAGAGTAAGATATTGAAAGGTGGTATGGGAGATGGTTGAATTTCAAAGAACTCTATTAAAGATCAGTGATCATTCACGGGAATTAGTTCCACGTGCAGTGCAAATAAGTTGGACTAAATTTGAATTGTTCATGTTGTTTGCATATAATGATACGCAGAGGATAGGCATTCGCACTGAAACCATCCTTGTTTTAACATGTTAAAATATGTTGTGTTCTTGTTTATTGAGCTTCATTGATATGAAATAATATTCTGTTCTTTTTTGTAAACATAGAGTACATAACAGGGGCGTCGATCCATTTTTAGGATGGGGGGGGGGGGGGAGCAAGACAGCCTAACGTAACGATGTTCATTTCGCACATAATTTTTGAACGCCTCTTAACTACCAGCTTCTCCTCACCGGGGGGGGGGGGGGGCGGAGAGTCTTTAAAAATGGGGGGGGGGCAGAAATAAAGGGCATTTCGGGGGGAAAGGGGGCAAATACAAGGGGTGAATATAAAGCGAAAAAAGGACCATTTTGTGACATTGGTATTACCCTGCGTTATAGACCCAATTTAGCATCATCTTCTTCATTTTCATTGTGGTTCTCAATGAACACTTCTTCCGCTTCTCCAATTAGCAGTTGCGTGTGATCATCTAATAATTCATGTGCGAGCGAGCGAAACGAGTGAGCAAAAATTTTCAGACTTTTTCTTTTTTCTAGTGCTGAAGTCCTTTGCTTGTGCTTTAATTACAGCGATGTAATAAGCCAGTTCGTAGATACAATCTGAGCATGAGCAGATAAAGGTCATTTGTACCCAAATTGTAAAACCCACTGAGACGGGTGCTGGATACATGCTCATGATAGTCATGTAATCATTATTTATGTATTTATCAGAGGGACATTCTTTGATACACAGCTGGAAGTATTCTTCTACAGTGGGCTGACAAAAGGTATTCATGAATCACCTTCACCCTTTTGGGCAGTGACTATTCTAAAAGGCACAAAGTAGGATGTCTCTATGTGCAAAAGATATGTGGATTTTGGGGGGTCATTTGTACCCAAGCTAACTCCGAACTGGTCTATTAAAATGGTAACGGAAAATTAATTTGGGGGAATGTCGAATGATTTAGGATTACATCAATAACAAATCAACACACTTTATGCGATCTGCTTAATTTCAGTATAGGAGCGAGCAAGCGGAATGTGCAGTCCTTTGCGTGGGGGGGGGGGGGTGATAGGCATTCTGCCCCTCTTGCCCCCGGCCCCACTGCCTTACAATGTAGTTGTAGTATTATGGGTACATGAAGCCACGCCGATTCTTTGAAGCTAGATGTGGTTCTCTTAGGAAGAAACAGTGGGAAATATAATTATGTAAAAGGATGCATTTATCAGAAGAGGGAAAAAGGCACTTATAAGAGGTGAAAGGGGGCACTTATGAGAAGAGAAAACTTTGACATATTAAAGAATTGGGGAGGCAAATATCAGATATGAAAAGGGGGCACTGATCAGGAGGAGATAAAAGGGCACTTATCAAAAGGGGAAAGGGTACTTATTAGAAAGGAAAAAAGGGCGCTTTTTATTACATTTGGGTACTTAAAAAACGCATCAGTCTCCACAGTTTTTCATGAAGCAGGGAAAATACTAGTAAGAGAATTTGCGCGCAGAGCGCGCGGCGAAATTGAAGAATAATCGTGTAATATATTACAAAGGGTATACCCTTTGTATTTCCTTGTTTGGAAGGGAAGGTTTCATTTCCCGATTTTTGCATCATTTAAGGCCCGGTCACACCGCCCGAACTTTGTTGGAGCGTTCCTTGAACGGTAGGGAGAGGGGGCCGAATTTCGACAACGCTCGTCACCGCGCACAAAATGGGAAAAAATCGAAAACACGGGCGTTGCCTTAGCGGTGCACCGCTGAAGCCGGCGTTGCTTTAGCGTTGGTTTAACGGTAGCGAGCGGTAGCGAGCGTTGGTTTAGCTCCGACACCTCCATACCAACGCCAAACCAAAGTTCATCACCGCAATGGATCGCTGCTTCAACGCCCGACACCGTTCCAGCAATCCCGTGTCCGCTCGTAAAACGCTTACAACCGCTCCACCAAAGTTTGTGCAACGTTTAATCACCGCCCGGGCAAAGCTGGCGAAGCAGCGGTGGTCCAGCGTTCAAGATTTCTGCGTTGGCCTAGCGGACCCAAGCGTCCACGAACTTGCGTCTAGCGGTGCCAAACTTTGACTGGGCGTTGTTGGAGCGGTGGTAAACTTTGCCGGAGCGGAAAATTGCCCGCTCCTCACCGCTCGCAATATTTTGTGCAGCTCAAAACTTTCGGAGCGGTAGGAGGGACCATCAGCGGTGGCCGAGCGTATACGGCGTTGCCTTAACGGGGGCCAACTTCTGTTAAACGATGGTGAACGGTTACCGGCGGTGATGAATTTTTTTCACCGCTCCAGGAATCTCCGGAATTATTGGGAGGGGGGAGGCAAAGCGATATGTTTGCCCCCCATATTTTCTTGGGGGGGGGGGGAGCAACTGCCCCCTGCCCCCCCCCCCCACAGGATCGACACTCCTGGTACATAAAGTTACATAATATAAGTAAACAAATCGCAGTAGAATAGCAAAAGCATGAATTTGCCTGCAGACATGAATGCGCCAACTGACAACCTATATCATTCCCTATTGACATCACAAAAGAACTTTGCTTTTATTTGCCTCTACAATTCTATTATCCTCTACGCTACGTAGAGGATATACAATCGCACTGGAACCATCTAAGTCTGTATAAAGGAACATGCATCAACCGATATTGACATCACAATAGAACTTTGCTTTTATTTGTGCCTCTGCACCTTGTCTTCCTAATTAAAGAGGAAATATGGAAAAAAAATCATTGCCCGTTGCTCTTAAGTGGAACCATTTTTTTTTCTCCAAATTCATAATGTGCGAAATTGGAACACCTTCTCATCATCTTATCTTTTACTGATAACACGTTCTATCATCTTCTCCGTCTTACTTTCCCATTTCGTCACTTTGTTCCCTCTTATTATTATAATCATCCCTTAATAAATTTGCCTATATTTGTTTGATTCTCCTTTTTAAAATCTTTAATTCCATTGTTACTTATGTACATGTATACCTTTACTATGTCGGTCTCACCAAGTGTTGCCTGTATTTTTAATGTGCGTCCCACGTTCATAATCCATAATCGTTAATGTTGGCGGAAGAATTCATGCCTCATGTTGATCTGTTTTGTGCTGAAAACTGCAATACATCCCCCTTCTATTCCCCTCGAATCTGATGTACACATTTGAAGCAGTTGTGTACGTAATGTTTAAGATAAGGAAAATCGAAAGGATAGAGAACTTTGCTCGCATTTTGTACTCGTGATCTATCACTGTCTATTAAAGAGGCAATTGATTTTCAGTCATGGTGTAAAATGATATTTGAGCGCTCTCATTCTTTCCTTGTCAGTTTAGAAGAATATCAACGATAAATATCTTCCTGAAAAGGATTGTTCTTCAAATGCTCCTGAATTCGAAATGTGACAAAATGATGATGATGCTGATGATGATAATAGAAATAATAACAACACTTATACTAATACAAATGATAATGATGATAATGAAAGTAATGATATGATATGATGATGATGATGATGATGATAATGGTGATGATGATGATAATAATAATAATAATAATAAATATTGATAATAATAATAATAATAATAATAATAATAATAATAATAATAATAATAATAATAATAATAATAATAATGTTAAGGGCGATAATGATAATGATAATCATACTACTATATACTACTGCTATTACTACTATTGCTACTACTGACTACTAAAAACAACAATAATAATAAAGATAATAATGACGATACCAATGATAACAATGATAATCTGAAATGCTTGCAGCAAACACTCATGTCCCTTCTGTTTGTAGTCCCATAAACCCATTTTTGTGTGTAGTGCATGTGACTTTCAACAAGGCCAAGTATAACTTTTTTCTTATTTTGGCTATTTCAAAGAGTGTGCACCAGTTCTCATGTTATGCTAAGTATATTAAACCTTTCGCTACTACATGCAGTTTCTTTGAAAACGTAATTGCATGACCAGAAGTGAACTTTATTACTTTTTTTTTCTAAATTAAGCTCTGCCCCCTCCCCCTTCTATCGCGCTCGTTTAGGAATTTCTAATACTCATGACTAACATGGCATCGGCATCCATTTAGTGCTATGCCTAATCATGTTTAAAAAATGAAAAACTTATGAATCCATTCTTTACTCTTTACTCTGTAGTTTTTTGTTTTTTTTTAATCCAGCTAAACTTGTATCATATTCATTTCTCCACACGGTTTACTACGTCTAAACTATATGTTGCCTGTAAAATTGATACCTGGAAGCTTTTAAGAATCATTATTACATTAACCTATGCACAGGGGCGGGTTAAAGATTACGTCCTGAAATACAATAGGGATCCTTTGTATCCGAAAGTGAGTAGGGTGGCGAGTTCTTTCAGACCCAGTATTCACTGTCAGACACAAAAGCGAGAGACAGGAAGTCTATTGAAATCTTCGTATAAAAGCTATTTATTTATATAAAAGCTCCTCCTTGACACTTAGCCATACAAAAAAGAATAGAATTTTAATCCAGGGCGGAATCCTTGCCAGCGTTCCATGGAAAGCTTATCATTGCAAAGAACTAAATATTTTGATTAATATCAAATTAGAATTGAATGTTCACATTTATATACAGGGCGTCGGTGTGTTAGACCTATATCTGCCGACAGCAGCTGTTATGCTGCATTTTAAGACTAAAACCACCCCCCATACACACAAGAAAGAATTATTTTCAAACAATATCGCAGATGTTGATATTTATTAGTTTAACGTAGGAGCCTCTTGCTAGATTACGGATTATGAACCACCCTGTTTTTAAATTTTGCTAGCGAGCGAACCGAGCTGGGCAAAAATAACCGCTTCTCGTTATATTAAAAAGTGTTATTTTGTCATCAAAATACATAGGATAAGATATCTAAACGATATATTTGGTTTCTTCCCTAGTCCAATTGTTTGCTGTCCCAAACAACTCTGCTTCTAAATATTACGAGCGAGCAAAGCAAGCCTGCACAAACGCGCTCTTTTAACGATAGAAGTATTATTTCGTTATTAGAATACTGTTATAGGCCGATAAGATATTTAGAAACATATGTATAATTATATTCGGTCATCTCACTCGCCGAATTTGTTTGCTATCCTAAACCATCCTGTATCTAAATATTATACGAGCGAAAGCAGGGAGCGAGGAAAAATACACATTCGTTTTTATGGTAGAAGCGTTATTTCGTCATCAAAATACACTATAAGCCTTTAAGAGATCTCCATGATAATTTGATCACCATCTGCCGAATATGACTCTGTTTGGGCACCTCGCTTACCGTCCGAAACCCTTCTGTTTCCAGATCTGTTGAGCGAGCGTAGCGACCGGGCGAGAGAGAGAGAGAAAAAAAGAATTTTGTATATACACTGAGAACAGGTTCTAGTGTATAGTTACTCTATTCTCATGATTTTAGTAACGCACGTTTTATCGGCATCTTCCGTTCTCATAGTGGGTATGATAGGAATATGCTATTGGTCACAGGTTGTTATCTCCAAAAAAAAATCTTTTTAAAGTCAACTTCCCGCCCGATTCCTTGCAGTTATAGTACTAACAATCTATTAGAAAAAGAATAGTATAACATTATAGGCACATATGATGGAAAACAATTTCTTCCAAAAGAAGAGTAATTTCCAATATAATCGGCAATGGTTAAGATATTAAAAATGTGAGCGAGAGAAGTGAGCGAGCGCTTCTATGTTTTTTTTTTCTTCCTTCTTGCTTCTTTTTCTTTCCCTTTCTTTCATTTCTCTTCTTTTTCTCTTCTTTTTTCCTCCTTTCTCTTCCTTTTCTTTTTTCCCTTCCCTTCCTTCTTTCTTTTTCCTTTCCTTCCTTCTTTTGCGGACAAGGTGGCGTATTTGCCGACGAAAAATTTCACTGGGGTGTCACACCCCCACCCCCCCCCCCCCCCTCGCTAGCGACGCCCCTGTTTATATATAAATGCGATTGATAATGTGTCTTATTTGCGATTCTGCCTTGCAATTATTTATGTGTGCTCTCGGTCATGTCGATTCGTTAAATTCATCTTAGCTTCTAAGTACGATTTCAAAGAACTCTATGAGATCAGTGTTCATTCACGGGAATTAGTTCCACATGATCAACAGCAAATTATAAAGAGAAAAAAAAGTTCTGAGAGGTGTTTAAACATAGTTTCGGCATGAGAGACTGAAAAGACCATTTATTCTATAATATTATTGTTACATGATTCTTTTAGTCATGTAATTACTTTTGTAAAAAAAAAAATCACTCACTGTATTTGTTATTGTTTGAAGTTTTTAAATTTGAGTTTGAATTTGTATTTATTTGAAAGCAGAAATAAAACCAACCAAACCAACAAATACCATGCGAGCGAGCGTAGCGAGCAAGCCTTGACGAAATTCAAGCAGAGTTGCTCTAAATCGCTATGAATTAGGGGCAAAAATTATGGAGAAAGGACGACAATGGCACTTATCAAAAAAGAGAATGAGCAGGAGTATGTCATATTAAAAAAAGCAATTATCAGAGAATGAAACGTGGTATTTGTCGCACATGAATATTGCCACTTATGAGAATGGGAAGGAGATTTTTTTTTTTGTTTGTTTGTAAAGGAGGAGGGGCTCTTATCAGAAGGAATTGTACTTCTTAGGAAGAAAAAGAGCTCATTTCAAAATGATTTAAGAAAACCTATCAGAGGTGTAAAGGGGCACTCATCAGAGATGTCATTAAACAGAAGGCGGAAGGGGCACTTGTCGAATTAGAACGGGCACCTCTCAGATTTGAATAGAGGATATGGCCACTGGTAAAGATGCACTTATCAGAAGGAAAGGGGGGTCATTCTTATTTCTGAAAAGTGAGAATGGAAAAAAAAGTCAGTTACTTCTACACTTTGTTTATAATATCCATGCTTCATTAGGCCTATAGAGTATGCATTAACTGCATTAAAGAGGCGGGGATGTATTGCCAGTTTATACCAACCGGAAACATGTTATAAATAGACATGGGTGAGAGATCTTGATACATAAATCGGAATTATTGGGACATTCAAATTATATCTTTAGCATTTTATCTGCATTTTACAGGAATTCTTACTACAATAACAGTCTTTTATATTAATTTCGTCAATTCTATCAAATGCTAGAAATTATTTCTTCCTTGAAAATTAGAGGTCATTTTTTTTTATGCGTCTACTCAAAAAGAGAGAGTGTGTGTGTGGGGGGGGGGAGCTGCAGCCCCCCCCCCCCCATCCCTCCAGGTTTCGCGGCCCGCGGCCCATGTTAGAGGCTTTATGTCTAATGTGTGTCCCATATCCATAATCGTTACTGTTCAGTGTTGTCCGGAAAAGTTATTTATTATGCTGGACGGTTTTGTACTGTTAGTTACCCATACCCCACCCCTGCCGAATCTTTTTACGATATATTTGAACTAGCTGTGTACATGCGTTTTTGAAACAGATGTTTACGATCATAGTTTACGATGATGAAAATCAAAAGGATAGAGTGAGAACTTTGGTCGTATTGTACTCGTGATCTATCACTCTCTATTTAAGAGAAAGTTGATTTCTGGTCATGGTGAAAAATAATATTTGAGCATTCTCATTCGCCCCTCGTCAGTTTAGAAGAATATCTAAGGTAAATGTCTTCCTAAAACATGAAAAGGGGATTGTTCTTCAAATGTCCCTGAATTCGGAATATGAAAAATAAATGATGATGATAATGATAATGATAACAGTAATCTATAACTTGGGAATCTATAATTCACTACTTCTATACTCTGTAGTCTTTGATCAGCTAAATTTTTATCATATTCATTTCTCCACACAGGAATTGCTACGTCTAAACTATATGTTGCATGTTATCATTGATACTTGGAAGCTTTTAAGAATAATTATTACATTAACCTATACATAGGGGCGGGTACTGAAATTACGTCCTGAAATACAATGGGGATCCTTTGTATCCGAAAGCTAGTAGGGTGGCGAGTTCTTTTCAGTATTCACTGTCAGACACAATAGCGAGAGACAGGAAGTCTATTGAAATCTTCGTATAAAAGCTATTTAGAGTTTAAAAGCTTCTCCTTAACACTTAAGCCATACTAAAAGAATAGAATTTTAATCTAGGCCGCAATCCTAGCCAGCGTTCCATGGCATGGATGGCTTCTTATTTCAAAGTACTAACTATTTTGATGAATAGCAAATTAGAATTGAATGTTCACATTTTAAATGTGAACATTCAATGCAAACAAATTTAGGTCTTACACACCGACGCGTCGGTGTGTAAGACTTAAATTTGCCGACAGCAGCTGTTAAGCTGCATTTTAACACTAATACCCCCTCCCCCCCCCCCCCCATACAAACAAGAAATTATTTTCAAACATTATCGCAGATGTTGATCTTTACTAGTTTAACGAAATGTTTTGGGGCCTTTTGCTAGATTATGAACCACCCAGTTTAGAAATATATCGAAGATAAATGTCTTCATAAAAACATGAAAAGGGATTGTTCTTCAAATGTCCCTAAATTCGAAATATGACAAAATGCTAATGATAATAATAATGATAATAATAGTAATAATAATATTAATAATAATAATAATAATAATAATGATGATGATAATAATAATGATAATAATAACAATATATAATAATAATAATAATAATAATAATAATAATAATAATAATAATAATAGTAATGATGATTATAATAATAATGATAACAATATCAATGATAATGATGATGATAATAATGATACAATGATAATGATAATATGAATGATAAAAATAGAAATTCAAAATGATTACACTAAACATTCACCCCACCCCCTTCTGTTTGCAGTCCCATAAACTCATTTTTTTGTGTAGTGCATGTTACTTTCAGCAAGGCCAAGTATAACTTTCTTCTTATTTTGGTTATTTCAAAGAGTGTGCACCAGTTCTCATGCTACGTATGAAACCTTTCCCCACTACATGCAGTTTCTTTGACAACGTAATCGCAAGACCAGAACTGAACTTTATCATTTTTTTTTTCTAAAGTAAGATCTGCCCCCTCCCCCCGCTCGTTTAGGGATTTCTAATTTTCATAACTAAACATCACATCAGCCTCCATTTAGTGCTATGCCTAATCATGTTTTAGAAATAAACAACTTGGGAATCTATAATTCACTACTTCTATACTCTGTAGTCTTTGATCAGCTAAATTTGTATCACATTCATTTCTCCACACAGGGTTTACTACGTCTAAACTATATGTTGCATGTTATCATTGGTATACTTGGAAGCTTTTAAGAATAATTATTACATTAACCTATACATAGGGGCGGGTACTGAAATTACGTCCTGAAATACAATGGGGATCCTTTGTATCCGAAAGCGAGTAGGGTGGCGAGTTCTTTTCAGTATTCACTGTCAGACACAATAGCGAGAGACAGGAAGTCTATTGAAATCTTCGTATAAAAGCTATTTAGAGTTTAAAAGCTTCTCCTTAACACTTAAGCCATATACTAAAAGAATAGAATTTTAAATTTTAATATTTTTAAATATATAACTTCCAGTTCATGGTAGAAGCGTTGTTTCGTCATCAAAATACACTATAAGCCTCTAAGAGATCTCCATGATAATATTCGCTCACTATCTGCCGAATATGATTCTGTTTGGCACCTCGCTTGCAGTCCAAAACCCTTCTATTTCTAGATTTTATGAGCTAGCGGGCGAGCAAAAAAAAAAAAAAAAAAGGTATAAACACTGAGAACAGGTTCTAGTGTATAGCTACTCTATTCTCGTGATTTAAGTAACGTACGTTTTATCGGCATCTTCCGTTCTCATAGTGGGTATGATAGGGATAGGCTATTGGTCACAGGTCGTTATTTCCAGATAATTAAACTTTCTTAGGTCAACTTCCAGCTCGATTCCTTGCAGTTACATTACTCTTTCTTTAAGTGGGTAATTTTGTAAGCGCTTTGGTACTTTCTGTTTTTAGCGCTCCTGAACATTCATTATTATTATTATCATTATTACTATCATTCTATGAGTAGAAGAATAGTATAATATAAGACAGACACGTAAGATGTAAACCAGTTTTCTTTCAAAAGAATAGTACTTATCAATATCACCGGCAATGGTTAAGGTACTTGAAATGCGAGCGAGAAAAACGAGCGAGCGCTTCCAGTTTTTTCTTTTCCTTTCTTTTTCTTTTCATTCTTTTCTTATTTCTTTTCTTTCCCTTTCTCTTTATTTTTTTCTTTTCCTTTTCCTCCTTTCTCTCTCCTTTTCTCTTTCCCTTCTCTTCCCTCTTTCTTTTTCCTTTCCTTCCTTCTTTTACCGACAGAGGTGGCACATTTGCCAACGGAATTTTTAATGGGGGTGTCACACCCCCTACACCCCGCACTAGCGACGCCCCTGTTTATATATAATTGCGAATGATAATGTGTCTTATTTGCGATTCTGCCTTGCAATTATTTATGTATGCCCTCGGTCATGTCGGTTTGTTAAATTCATCTTAGCTTCTATGTACTATTCTAACATTAACGAACATGCATCGATATGCAATAGCTATATCATGAAAATTATAAATCAGTTGTTACTGCTTTTGATTTTTTTTTTTTACCTCTTCTTCGTTGTTTGTTTGTGTGTATTGTTTTCTTATCATTTTAAATGGGCGCATAAAGACTGAGAGGAGAACATTTAAGAAAATGCAAACATGTAAGCCACTGGGAAGATGTTGGTTTTCAACAAAAAGTTTCGCAGAAAGAGAGAGAGAGGGGCGGGGGCGGGGGAGGGAGCTATCAACTAATAGGGGAGGAAGCAAAGTAGCGGCAATTAACAATTCCACACTGAGTGATGGAGATTAATTAAAATCAATGATAACAATTCTGAAGGAGAGCGAAAGAGAAAGTAGAGAGAGAGAGAGAGAGGGGGGGGGGGTGGAGGGAGGGGGAATAAAAAAAAGGGGGCACTAGTAGTTACTAATAGAGGAGAAAGCAAAATAGCGTCTTTTATTGACAGCTCGAATATTGAACCCGTCGCTCTGATTAGAAATGTTTTATCGAAACCCATTTCCCGGCTACTCTATGGAAACGCGTTATTAAAGCCTTCTGAAATGAAAGAGATTGGGGAAGAGAGAGAGAGAGAGAGAGTAAGATATTGAAAGGGGGATGGGAGAGGGTTGAAATTTCAAATAACTCTAAGATCGGTGATCATTTACGGGAATTAGTTCCACATGTTGTGCAAAATATGTGGACCAAAATTCGAAATGTTTGCATAGGAACGATACGCAGAGAATATACAATCGCACTGAAACCATCCTTCTACATGTTATAAGTCTGTATAAGGGAATATGTTGTATTCTATTTTTATTGAGCTTCAATGATATAAATCAATATTCTGTTCTTTTTTGTAAACACAGAGTACATAAAGTTACATAATATTTAAACAAAAACAAAAACAAAAACAAAAACAAAACAAATCACTGTAGACTAGCAAACGTATGAATTTGCATGCAGGCATGAATGCACCAACCGACAACCAACATCATTCCCTGTTGACATCACAATAGGACTTTGCTTTTATTTGCCTCTGCAATTCTGTATTATCCTCTACGCTACGTAGAGGATATACAATCTCACTGGAACCACCTAAGTCTGTATAAAGGAACATGCATCAACCGATATTATTCCCTGTTGACAGGGGCATCGCTGGACCTTTTCCAGTGGGGGGGGGGGGGGTTGTAGAGGCCACTGATACCGACAAAAATTGCCACCGATTACCGACGATCAAAAACAACAACAACAAAAAAAAAAACACACAAAAAAAACGGTATTTAAATAAAGTTTCACCACCCCTCCCCTTCCCATAGACGTAAAGGCATAGTTTCGCAAAGGGCTGACGCTCTTTTTTTTTTTACTGCGAGCAAGCAAAGAGAGCGAGCAAAAATTTTGACACTTTTTGTAGTGAAAATGTACACAATATTCGGCTATAAAACTACCTTTAATATTCAGACATTTTAAGCATCTTGCTGCCCGATTATGAAGTGATAGTTATATATTGCGAGCGAGCGAAGCGAGGAAGCAAAAATTTTGACACTTTTTTGTAGTGAAAATGTAAGAAAATACATATTCGTCTATAAAACTAACTCAGTATGAGGACATTTGAGCATCTTGCTACCCGATTATAGGGTGGTAGTTATTAATTGTGAGCTAGCGAAGCAAGCGAGCAAACATTTTGATACTTATTGTTGTAAAAATGTACAGAAATTACATATTCGGCTATAAAACTGCCGACATATGAGGACAAAGTATGAGCATCTTGCTACCCGATTATAAGGTGGTAGTTATTGCGAGCGACCGAAGCGAGCGAGCAAAAAAACTGACACTTTGTTGTTAAAATGTACAGAAATTACATTCGCCTATATAACTACCCAAATATGAGCATCTTGCTCCCCGATTACGTGATGGTATTATATTGCGAGCGAGCAAAAGTTTTGTCCCTTTTTTGTTGTGAAAAATTACAAAAATTATGCACGGCACGGTACGATATAGACGTCGGTACAGAGAGCCTTGCCTGACCCGACACGGTCCATCGTCAAAAATGTTGACACTTTTTTGTAGTGAAAATGTACAGAAATTATGCACGGCACAATACGGTAGAGACGTCGGTACAGAGAGAGAGCACTGCCTGACCGGACACGATCCATAATTTTAAAAAATGACACTTTTTTATAGTGAAAATGTACAGAAATCATGCACGGCACTGTACGCTACAGACGTCGCACAGTGGGCCACGGGGAAACTAAAGTGCACCAAAAGTCATTTTGGGCAATTCGTTTTTTTTTTTAAATTTTTGGTCATGCCCTCTTGAATGACAATACTTTGAAGAATGTTTCAGTAAAATATTTAACTCCGGTATGTACATTAAGGGTGTATATTTCCTGCTTCAAGCTGCAAAATTCAACATATTGCGAGTTTCAGTGTAAATTGTGACCAATTAAATAAATAAGTTATTTCAACATGTAGTTTTTAAGTTATCGATCTATAACTGCTCCCACATATTCCTGAGAGTTCATTTCACTTTATGAATGGGGTAAAAATGGAAAGAAACGCAATCTTCGTGAGTATGATAGGGTAATTATCGTAGAAAATAGACTGATTATTCGTGTTTTTTTATAAATCCATATGAAAAGTTTAGATTTCCACGGATTTCCAATTCAATTTTATTACCACCATTTTCCCTGATGTCTCATGCAGCTTTAAGTTGACAGATTTGGTTGCCACCTTCTGCCACTTTTTATGTTAGAGCCGATTTTCCTTGCACATTTGTTACCCGGAAAAATATGTTTATTTTGGACAGCGCAGACGCTGCAGAGGATTCTCTGTCTTCATGTGGCGCCACATGGCGCGCATGAATTTTTTTTTTTTTTTTTTTTTTTTTTACACGGCAATGTCCCATATAAACATGATTAACACTCATAAGAAGTAAGCAAGATAATAAATTATAGGGCTTTGGAGAAAGTATGATTTGTATTATAATTTGTCCAACACCAAAACCAAGCTCTCAAAATGTTATCTCTTTTTTTTTTTTTAACAGACCCAACATTCTGAGTAATTCTCAATGGCTTCAGTGAATATTTCAAGGCGAAGGCTTTTCGAAATAATTCACTCTTCTGACAGTAGGCCTCTAAACAGTAGGGCAAAAGGACTCAAAATAGTATGGAACTTATCAGTCAGTATTATGATTTTGATAACTTGATAGTACCTACAGAATATACTTCTCAGTGATACAAGTACGTTTCCTTTTCGCAAAATTATCAAGGCTACAGAGGGCGGGCGCTTTTTCATTTTTTTGTTAAACTTCGTTTAATAAATCATTTTTTAGTTAGCTGAATATTATTATTTTATCAGTTTATGCATTATTAAAGTTAAATTTCAAGTAATGACATCATACATTACAATAAATTGTAAATTTCTCATTATTACAAATATTTTCCAGTACGGCGCTCCCCCCCCCCCCCTCTTAAGTCATACGTACCGTATGCTTGGGCTTTAAGTTATCACCATTTTCACTTATTGATATAGAAGCATAGAGATTGCATTATCAATTTTCTGAAGTATGAAAATCAATGTAATGCCAGAAATATATTATTTTTCATTGGATTTTGACAGCCAATCAGAAATCGGTATTCTAATGACGTCAGAGTTATTTGAAAATATTATCATTGGATTCTATGGGTCTGAATGCCTTTAAACCCATAACTTAAGTTATAAATTTAAGTAAAACTCAGTGAATATGAATTTTGGCGCACTTTGGAGCCATTCTGGCCCACTGTACAGGCAGAGAGCCCTACCTGACCCGACACAATCCATAATAAAAAATTAAAAAAATTGACACTTTTTGTAGTGAAAATGTACAGAAATTAGGTACCGATGTCGGTACAGAGAGCCCCGCCTGACCCAACTCTACGTCTCCACTGTACCGACAAGCACAACCTCAGTCAGAACATCTCTTCTTCTCTCCGAGACCTTTTCTTCTCTTTACCATTGTTCATTGTCAAATTTTTATTTTGCCTTTTAATTCCTTTTCGTCTTTTCCCTTTTTTCTTTTTTTTTTCTCTTTTCCTCTCTTTCCTCTTCCTTTTTTCCTTTTTTTTTTTCTTCTCTCGTTTTCTTTTTTTCTCTTTCTTCCTTCTCATCTTTTTCCTTTTTTTTCCTTTTCTCTTCTTTCCCCTCCCTACTTATTTCTTCCCCCCTCTTCTCATTTTTCCCGACGACAGCGCAGTTTTACCGACGATATCCATAGCGGTGGGGGAGGGGGGTGTCACACCCCCACATCCCCCTTTACCGACGGCCCTGCCTGTTAACATCACAATAGGACTTTGAATCTATTTGTGCCTCTGCAGTTTTCACCAAAACACCTTTGTTTTCCCAATTAAAGAGGAAATATGAAAAAAAAAAAATCATTGCCCGTTGCCCTTAGTGGAACCATTTCTTTTACAAATATACAATGTGCGAAATTGGAACACATTCTCATCATCTTATCTTTTACTGATTGCAAGTTCTATCATCTGCTCCGTCTTACTTTCCCATTTCGTCACTTTGTTCTCTATTATTATTATAATCATCACTTTATGAATATGCCTATGTATTTCTTTGATTCTCCTTTTAAGATTTTTTAATTCCATTGTTACTTATGTGTATCTTTACTATATCGGTCTCGCTAAGTGTTGTGTCCTATGTTCATAATCCATAATCGCTACTGTTGGCGGAAGAATTCATGCATGTTGATCTGTTTTGTGATGAAAACTGCAATAAACACCCCCCCCCCCCCCTCGAATCTGATATCTGAAATATCACGTATGAGTTCAGAACCCTCTTTCACCAGAAGCGTATACAACGCAACCACATGTGCTGGTCCCTTAAAGGTAGCGTAGACACATGATGTTACACATACTTTGAAAATAATGTCATTCTCCATGGCAACAATAAGAAGAAAGCGGAAAATTGTGATGTGTAGAACATGCTTTGGATAAAATATCACGTAAGTAATGAAAGTTCAGAACTCCCGTTCACTAGAAGCGTATACAACGCAACCAATTGTGCCGGTCCTTCAAATGCACTGTAGACACGTGAAGCTACACACACTTTAAAAATAATTTCATTTTTATGGCAAACATGAGAAGAAAGCAGAAAATTGTTATGTGCAGAATATAACTTTGGAAATAATATCACGCATATGTAATGAAAGTTCAGAACTGCGGTTTAGTAAAAACGTATACAACACAACCAATTGTGTCGGTCCTTCAAATGCACTGTAGACACGTGAAGCCAAACACACTTAAAAAATAATGTCATTTCCATGGCAACAATGAGAAGAGAGTGGGAAATTGTGATGTGCAGAAGATGTATTTAAATAAAATATCACGTAAGTAATGAAAGTTCAGAACTCCCGTTCACTAGAAGCGTATACAACGCAACCAACTGTGCCGGTCCTTCAAATGCACTGTAGACACGTGAAGCTACACACACTTAAAAAATAATGTCATTTCCATGGCAACAATGAGAAGAAAGCAGAATATTGTGATGTGCAGAATATAACTTTGGAAATAATATCGCGTATTTAATGAAAGTTCAGAACTCCCGTTCAGTAAACGTATACAACGCAACCAATTTTGTCGGTCCTTCAAATGCACGGTAGACACGTGAAGCTACACATACTTTAAAAATAATTTCATTTTTATGGCAAACATGAGAAGAAAGCAGAAAATTGTTATGTGCAGAATATAACTTTGGAAATAATATCACGCATATGTAATGAAAGTTCAGAACTGCGGTTTAGTAAAAACGTATACAACACAACCAATTGTGTCGGTCCTTCAAATGCACTGTAGACACGTGAAGCCAAACACACTTAAAAAATAATGTCATTTCCATGGCAACAATGAGAAGAGAGTGGGAAATTGTGATGTGCAGAAGATGTATTTAAATAAAATATCACGTAAGTAATGAAAGTTCAGAACTCCCGTTCACTAGAAGCGTATACAACACAACCAATTGTGCCGGTCCTTCAAATGCACTGTAGACACGTGAAGCTACACACACTTCAAAAATAATGTCATTTCCATGGCAACAATGAGAAGAAAGCAGAATATTGTGATGTGCAGAATATAACTTTGGAAATAATATCGCGTATTTAATGAAAGTTCAGAACTCCCGTTCAGTAAACGTATACAACGCAACCAATTTTGTCGGTCCTTCAAATGCACGGTAGACACGTGAAGCTACACATACTTAAAAAATAATTTCATTACCATGGCAACAATGAGAAGAGAGTGGGAAATTGTGATGTGCAGAAGATGTATTTAAATAAAATATCACGTAAGTAATGAAAGTTCAGAACTCCCGTTCACTAGAAGCGTATACAACGCAACCAACTGTGCCGGTCCTTCAAATGCACTGTAGACACGTGAAGCTACACACACTTCAAAAATAATGTCATTTCCATGGCAACAATGAGAAGAAAGCAGAATATTGTGATGTGCAGAATATAACTTTGGAAATAATATCGCGTATTTAATGAAAGTTCAGAACTCCCGTTCAGTAAACGTATACAACGCAACCAATTTTGTCGGTCCTTCAAATGCACGGTAGACACGTGAAGCTACACATACTTTAAAAATAATTTCATTTTTATGGCAAACATGAGAAGAAAGCAGAAAATTGTTATGTGCAGAATATAACTTTGGAAATAATATCACGCATATGTAATGAAAGTTCAGAACTGCGGTTTAGTAAAAACGTATACAACACAACCAATTGTGTCGGTCCTTCAAATGCACTGTAGACACGTGAAGCCAAACACACTTAAAAAATAATGTCATTTCCATGGCTACAATGAGAAGAGAGTGGGAAATTGTGATGTGCAGAAGATGTATTTAAATAAAATATCACGTAAGTAATGAAAGTTCAGAACTCCCGTTCACTAGAAGCGTATACAACGCAACCAATTGTGCCGGTCCTTCAAATGCACTGTAGACACGTGAAGCTACACACACTTCAAAAATAATGTCATTTCCATGGCAACAATGAGAAGAAAGCAGAATATTGTGATGTGCAGAATATAACTTTGGAAATAATATCGCGTATTTAATGAAAGTTCAGAACTCCCGTTCAGTAAACGTATACAACGCAACCAATTTTGTCGGTCCTTCAAATGCACGGTAGACACGTGAAGCTACACATACTTTAAAAATAATTTCATTTCCATGGCAACAATGAGAAGAGAGTGGGAAATTGTGATGTGCAGAAGATGTATTTAAATAAAATATCACGTAAGTAATGAAAGTTCAGAACTCCCGTTCACTAGAAGCGTATACAACGCAACCAACTGTGCCGGTCCTTCAAATGCACTGTAGACACGTGAAGCTACACACACTTCAAAAATAATGTCATTTCCATGGCAACAATGAGAAGAAAGCAGAATATTGTGATGTGCAGAATATAACTTTGGAAATAATATCGCGTATTTAATGAAAGTTCAGAACTCCCGTTCAGTAAACGTATACAACGCAACCAATTTTGTCGGTCCTTCAAATGCACGGTAGACACGTGAAGCTACACATACTTTAAAAATAATTTCATTTTTATGGCAAACATGAGAAGAAAGCAGAAAATTGTTATGTGCAGAATATAACTTTGGAAATAATATCACGCATATGTAATGAAAGTTCAGAACTGCGGTTTAGTAAAAACGTATACAACACAACCAATTGTGTCGGTCCTTCAAATGCACTGTAGACACGTGAAGCCAAACACACTTAAAAAATAATGTCATTTCCATGGCTACAATGAGAAGAGAGTGGGAAATTGTGATGTGCAGAAGATGTATTTAAATAAAATATCACGTAAGTAATGAAAGTTCAGAACTCCCGTTCACTAGAAGCGTATACAACGCAACCAATTGTGCCGGTCCTTCAAATGCACTGTAGACACGTGAAGCTACACACACTTCAAAAATAATGTCATTTCCATGGCAACAATGAGAAGAAAGCAGAATATTGTGATGTGCAGAATATAACTTTGGAAATAATATCGCGTATTTAATGAAAGTTCAGAACTCCCGTTCAGTAAACGTATACAACGCAACCAATTTTGTCGGTCCTTCAAATGCACGGTAGACACGTGAAGCTACACATACTTTAAAAATAATTTCATTTCCATGGCAACAATGAGAAGAGAGTGGGAAATTGTGATGTGCAGAAGATGTATTTAAATAAAATATCACGTAAGTAATGAAAGTTCAGAACTCCCGTTCACTAGAAGTGTATACAACGCAACCAATTGTGCCGGTCCTTCAAATGCACTGTAGACACGTGAAGCTACACACACTTCAAAAATAATGTCATTTCCATGGCAACAATGAGAAGAAAGCAGAATATTGTGATGTGCAGAATATAACTTTGGAAATAATATCGCGTATGTAATGAAAGTTCAGTACGTTCTTTTGCCCGAAGCGCATGTAGCGCATCCAAATGTGCTGGCCCCTCAAGGGCTTTACACACAATTTAAAATAATTTAATTGCCAGGACAACATTTAAAAAAAAAAAAAAAAAAAAATATGTTTCGGAAAATGTATAAATGTATAATGGGAAAATGGAAAACCAAAATCTTTTCTCCTAAGCGCAAATTCAATTTCAGTTCGAATGTTTGCAATATTCATGATTACATTTACTGTTAATAATATAATTGTGATTATTAATATTCATATTTCTGTTAATACCATTAATAGTTTATTCAAAATTCCTTGGATGATCAAGGAAGGATGTCTCATAAAAGGATAATTATGATAGTGTCTACATGGCCCTCGCAATCAAATAGAGAATTTGTATCGACATATAGAACTCAAGAGGGCGCTATTCCAGTAAAGGAAATTAAGAGAAGTGTGTGTTCATAAGGTCCAAAACGACGGACACGCACGAAACACGTACACACCGCATTTGAAGGACCGAAAAACAATCGAAAAATTTTGCAATTTAGCAAATGATTTTTAAAAAGTTATTAGCTACAAAGTAATGTTCTGGGCTTAATTTTAAGATTCAGCAGGCAAAATGATTTCTTTTACGTTTTAAGTAGGATAATTATGCGAAAATATGATTTGAAATTGAAGCACCGGCTTTCGGTCCTTCAATTTCCAACTGTCCCTCAATTGCTGTGTGTGAACATGACCTGGTACCCATAATGCACGAAGGGTACATGCACACACACACACACACACACACACACACGCACATATACACACACACACACATATATATATATATATATATATAGTTCTTCATGTGCTGAACTGGTTGTAGTAACAGAGTGTAAATGTATATCAATTGAATAAAAGAGATGCAACATTTCATATGGCAGACTTCCTATCATCTGTCCATACAGGCTCAGCTACCTTTTGTGTAGAGCAGACGATATGACTCCACTTCTGGTTCCTGCAGTTCTGCATCAACACCAAATTCTGATTAAAAGAAAATACAAATATATCTTACAACTTTAAGTTGATATTGATTACAATATATGCAAACAAACAACTTTTAATAACAAGACTGCTTCAAAAAACATAACATCAAATTCTAGGGTTATTGCTTAATATCAGAGGCATATTGTACCGTTGTCATCAACCCCTTCCCCTTCGCTGAAGATGTAAAAGAAAATTTTGTTATACTCTCATCTACCTTGTTAATCTGAAAGGCATATATAAAGAGATATATTTAGAAAATCATCACTGTGTCTAACATGCATAAAACTTTCCTAAATTTCATAAGTGGTCAAGATTTGAAAAATTAAATATCACAAAACTACTGAATTCACAAAACAAAATGTTAACATTTCTTGAAAGTTTTTTGCCAAGAAATGCACTGCCATTACCAATTCAAGAAAGTATTATGTTGCAAAAGTTTCTTGGTTTACATTATTTTGTTGGATATAATCTCTATGCCTTGAACTGAAAAGAAATAACTTTAACAGATTTTTCCCCAAAGAGTATTTATTGTGATTAATGATCTGTGTATGCAAACCTTTTTATATTTTTTTTTCCTCAAGCAAGAAAAAGAGAAAAACCACTCCAGACTCACAGCCACAAGGGAAAGTTCATTGAATGAAACTTGAGGTAATTTTACTTCTCCCAAAGGAGCAATAAATGGTTTGTAGCAACACTAGTCAGGTTTACACGAAGGGAGCTAAACTTTAAGTTTCATTTGTAGTTTCAAAACTTGAAGTTAACTTGTAGTTTTCTTGTAGTTTCAGACCGTATGAACGGACTTGTAGTTTCGAAACTTTTAAGTTTACTTGTAGTTTTTGAACCACGAGCAAGCTTGTGGTTAATGCAGAAACCACGAGCAGCAGGGGGTACTCCATCGCAGTTTTACATTATGTGGACAGAATAAAGTTTAAGTTTGGCAAGCTCGTAGCTAACGATGACCTCTCTGTTGAATGTTAATCTTCCGGGTCATACCACTTGCGCAAATTATGAACGCAGGATCTGTACATATACTGTACATACAATCGGTAGTACATGTATCTACTTATGGTGTTAACGACGATCGCTTGTCTTGTAGTTTCAGAACAACGAGCATCGTTGTTTCGGGCCCGTGTTAACCCTCGTCTTGGTTAGTGAGTCGCTGTTTCGTTAACTTAAAGTTTCAAAACTACAAGTCCTGTATGAACGTAGCTACTGAAACAAAATGTCCTTATCAAATTATTTTGTACCTTCTTTGCATTTTAATAGCCAGATGGCCTCTACCAGTGCAGCTTCATGAAATTTCTTGCAGGTTTGGGCCACACTCGCCAAGTCTTTGCCTGGCAATCTGCAGAATATACTGGTGATCAGCTCCGGGGGAAGGGTATCCATCTCCATCATGGCCAAGGCCACTGGTCCAAGCCTTTCTTGGTGATATCCAACTCCTGATTGAGGATTTTTAAAAGAGAAAACTCTGAGCAGTTGGATCTATGAAGCGATATCTTAAATCAGCCAAAGATAGTTTTAGCCTGCATAAAACTTACAGTGAATAAACTAAACTCTTTCAGTGCCGATGTCATGTATATGTGACAGATAGACTTGTCATTTTCATTCACCAATTGCTCGACCACAGAAAAGGTACAATGTATATGGTGGTTATTTAATATCAACATTTTGAGCATACATGTAAATCAAGCATTCTAAATTATGATTATAATTATATGCTACCATAGAAATTTTCAGAGAAAATTGCAGATTTTCAAAATGATACCATATTTCAACATTAAAAAATAGCACACAAATGGGAAACCAAAAATTAATGGACAAAAAAGAAACTCAAATGTAATTTTCAATAATTCTTATGCATAAAGTTGGATAAAGTAATAATGTTTGGTATCATAAGAAATGGTATTAAATTTCCTACAAATTTTGTACACAATATTTTGTAAAATAACAGATGGTTAATGATGTGCAGACATTTGAAAAGTAAGCATTGATCACAATTTGGTAAAATTTTGAAGAGAGCTAAACCCCTTGGCACAGTAAGAAGTTTTTCATGATCGTCTGTCAAATGAGTACTGGGTCGGGTTTAGTTGAATTACCGCCCAGTCAAGCATTCTGATGTTATTGCTCATTTTCACTAAGCATGACCATGATGACAATGTTATCCAAATGTTGATTAACCTGGCATTTGCCCAAAAAATGTGGGTATTATGTGTATTATTTTGATGCAGGTACATGTACATGTACATTCATAAATTTATAAAGTCCTATATTATATTCTGCTCCTTTACACGGTGTTGAGGGTTTATGAAAGGTTAGAGACCTCGACCTAGAATAGATCTCTTGCCAAGGATGTGGTCAAAAGACCTTTAAACTTATTCTGGATGAGTCCCTAAGCCACAGTTCCAGCAGCTAAACTACAAACCCTGCGGTAGTAATCCCACTGCATACTGCAGTGCTCCGGCATATGCTCCGGCAACAATTGTTCCGGCGACAACTGCTTCAGGCTCAGCCTCCAGGCTTTATTTCATCAAAGATAGAGGGGCTAGAATCTTGGCCTAGGCTACGGCACTCGTGGGTCCTGGCGCGTCTGACAAGTCGGACTATAAACTTGCGTGCCCAAAGTTTATGACCTTATAGTTATGAGTTGCAGCGCGTTGCAATCTGATATCAAATTTTGAGATTGCAACATCTCTAAAATTCTTTGTTGATTAATCTTCTTGTTGGACTGATTTTGTAGTCTGAAATTTTGGTTTCTGTTTGGTAGATCTCTAAATTGATCTAAATAAATTATTGTAGAATATGAGAAACCATGGATCAAATATCACATTTCTAACAATTTTTAAAGTGTGTGCAAAGTTGCAAACTTTTTCTTTTGTCACCCCATCATAACTATTTTGCAGTTTCTTATTTAAGTGAAACATGAATATAAAGACTGCTCAAGGGAGACAAGCAGAAAGGTCTTTATGAGCAGGTGGTCTTTACATTAATCCGTTGAATATATATATATATATATATATATATATATATACACACATATATATTGCTTTATTGTCCATATAAGGAAATTTGTCTTGTTTACTTGCATTGATCTACAACTGAAAATATACATACAGGTAATAATCAACTCAAATACAGATTGATACATAATAATATAGATATATAGCATAATTATGAGAGTTCTTATGAATGTTGTCATTCTGTATCATTATTCTTTTCCTTCTTCTTTGTTTTCTCATCATTATTTATAAATTCATTTTCAGTAACATCACTAACATAATTAAGAGTTATTTATCTTTATTCATTGACATAATTTGTATTATTATCATTCATCATCATTATTATAAATATTTATATACTAATGATAATTATCATCATTTAATTCATCACATTAAGACATTATGTACATGTTCCTTTAATACATGTTTCAATGAGAAACACTTTTCAAGGGAAACGAAAATTGTGGTCTTTATACACAGGTGGTCTTTCAATACAGGTGTCGCTAAAGCAGGTTTGACTGTATTAGTGAAGTGTCAGATTAATGGGAAATTGTAGCAAATGTATGTTTGCTGAAGACATGAAGTAAAGAGTGAAAAAAAAGTCGGAGCATCTATTTTTGTCGGATTGTCGTAAACAGTCAGATCGCTCAGTGTTACAAAGTGTACTTAATGGACTTCAAGAATGCTGGTCTCTTCAAAACCATATGAGACTAAACCCGACCAAATGTTTCACAATGGATGTTCACTTCTTGAGAAATCCCATCCCCCTACATCTCTTTTTATCAATGATTCAGTTCTACAAAATGTACAATCCTCAGATTCTCGGTGTTAAAATACAATTAAACCTCAAATGGGACCTGCATACATGTAGCAGAAGTTTTGAAAAAAAATGTAACCCCAAATTGTATTTGTTTAGACTCATGAAACAATATGGTCTCTGTCTATCTGACATAAAAACAGTGTATGTTGGCTACATCCGTCCAATCATGGAATATTGCGTACCTGATTTTAATGGAGGGCTCACTCAAAAACATATCAAAAGCCTCGAACAAATCAACAACAAAAAAGAGTTTACAAGTAGAATCATGCTGGGAGCATTGTATACCACTTATGTGGATGGCTGTCAAATGTAATCTTGAAATTATAGAAGCAAGAAAAAGAAAACTATGTTCTGATTTTGCAAAATCAGTGGTGAAAAATGCTCTTTGTCACATGTGGTTACCTCCAAAAAAGAACACCTACCTGACTTTAAGAAATTACTCCAAAATACCAACAATTCAGATGCAAAACTAACCGCTTTCGGAACAGTTCTCTGCCCTACCTTGTAGAATGAAACTTCATAAGAACTTACAGTGAAACTAATAACTTATCACTGTAAGATTTTGCATTTGTATTTGCAATCTTTTTGCACGTGATAAAACTTATATTGTCGTAATTCCCAGCACATAAACTTCCATCCATTTGTCGTTCTATACACTTTGGTGCCTTTTATCCAAATGATAATTGTTCTGCATTAATTTTTTTCTCAATTTAATTTGTCAAATTCTTCTTAATAAGACCTTCACAAATGATTAATTTCCAAAACTTTCATGATCTGTTGATAACTGCACTACTCCAGTCCTATGTTTTTAAAGTTGTTCTATGAATTTATAATTTCAAAGTTTTTCAAACCTATAAATATCAATTTTCATACTCTTTTGCTAGTACATGTATAAATTGTCTTATATCTATGTACATTTCTTTTCAACTCTTATAATATGGTTTCTCATCCTCTTTCTTACTTCCTTTACACTCCCTCTCTCTTTTTCCCTTACTCCTGTTTCTCTCCTCTCCCCCTCTTTCTCTTTCTCTCTTCATCTCTCTCTGTAAATCTCTTTCATTTTCATTCATCACTTATTCCCTCTTTACTTTAGAAATCTAAATTCATAATTACAATTTTTATGAGTCTGAATCTACCCTCTATTCGACTTATTACACTTGATAAAGATTTGGTTTTGAATATGATATATAAGTCATTCTCTTTTCTCCTGTCTCTCTCTCTCTCCCATTTTTTTTTACTCACTTTCTCTTCCTCATCTATACCTATCTTTTTCTCTTTCTCTCTTTTATTTCCCTCCTTCTTTCACATTTTCTTTTTCCATTTCTCTCCCTTCAGTTTATGCATCTTAATCTTATTTTGCCACATAATGTCTTTGATGTTTTTGTAAACATGAACGTTTATCTAATCGTATATATTGAATTTTATTTTACTGTGTATTCTTTTGCATGATGAATGTATACTCCATGTAATTCAGCTCTTGAGCTGTTAAATGGGTTTTAATAAATACCTTTTCAGTTCAGTTCAATTTAATTCATCTCACTCTGATCTGACTGCAAGACCCATCATTACCACCCCGTACCATTGCATTGGAGGCCATTCAGTCTCCATGAAAATGTAGAGGCAGTCAATGGAGCTAGACGTGGTCCCAGTGCAACAACAGCCGACACAGGACTCAGGGGCCTGTTTCTCGAAACCATCATCTAACATCTTGACTAAGTCAGCGTTAGTTAGCTAGTTGCCCACTACATGCTTTACGAAGCCATCTTTGCTAAGCTCAACAACTAGCAAGACAAGGACTTATGATGCATCCAACCCCTTCATATCTTTTTTAGTCGACATGCAGCGCCATCACATGTCATGTCGTTTATTGGGTAGATTATGATTGGCAAAAAAGGGACGCTACATACTTTTACAACTCCTTCAAAATTATCTTTCTACGCATTCACTTAATCTGGAATTTATCCACGTTTATACTACATGTATGGAAATTATAGGAAATTGTGCTGTGTTTCTATTCAAGGCTTGTTTCTCCTGAACTACATGTATAGTGAATGAACACTCTTTCCGAATTCTAATGGATAAAAATACAAAAAATAAAATAAAAACAGTTTGATTGAGGTGTCTTTAATACGAAAGGAAATTTTTTTCAAAATCATGAAAACCAAAATAAAAATTGAAAATATCATAGGTCTACTATTGACAAATAAACATTGGGCAAGAACAAAAAGCAAACCTACTGATAAGAAATGCAAAGTATTGTAATCTAGAAAAATTATAAATTCATAACTGTTGCTAGGATGTTGTGTAATTAAAATGGATTTAGTAAGTCTCTTAACTTCTGATGGCATAATATGGGTCTTTCATATCTGATCGATTAGCATGAAAATGACGTGCTACCATAATGAACTTGAAAATCACATTTTGTATCATGACAAGCGTGCAGGTTATGTGAAAACAAATAATTAAAATTACAATACCTTTCTTCAGTTTTCGATTTTCTTTTATTTCCTAATTCAATCAAATATTTGCAGTTTAGTTAAATTTAGCTTTCAAAAACATAGTGTAATTTCAACAAAAGGCAAGGCTACGTGTGAGATCCTATTCTCGTCAATACTATAGTATCAATATTTAATACGAGATGTCTAGCTAGCTAGTAAGCTCTTCGCGAAACCGTTTAGGAAGATCATAGACATACTTAAGGTTACTTAAAGGGAAAGTTCACCCCGAAGATTACTTGAGTTTAAAAAATGCAGAAAAAATAAAGAAAAATATTGGCGAAAGTTTGGACAAAATCCGTTAAAGAATAACGGAGTTATGGACTTTTGAAGTTTTGATTTTGTGACGTCACATGCGAGCAGCTCCTCCATGATGTAATGTGATAAATATTCCATAAAATACAGTTTTCTCAGAAAATTTAGAATATTTTCGTCTGTGCATTTGATATATTGTCAGAAATGTTATTCAATACTAGATTCTGAAAAGAAACAATATAAATTTATCGTGGAACGTAAAAAAAAATGCGAATATATGGAATATTTATTACATGACCAATGGGCAGCTGCTCGCATGTGACGTCACGAATCCAAAACTTTAAATACTCATAACTCTTTTATTATTTGACCGATTTTCATCAAACCTTCGCCAATATTTTTCTTTATTTTTTCTGCATTTTTTAAACTCAAGTAATCTTCAGGGTGAACTTTCCCTTTAAGGTTGAGTTCTGGACGCAGGTAGTGATGCCTCTTATGTCCAGATCCTGGTTGACATGATACTAAAATTACTAGATATCTTTGTAGTTGGCGGACAAAGTTATGACTGTCTTGTCACTGGTTTCAAGAAACATGCCCCAGGAGAGTGAACTCTTCCAGTCAACATGGTCAAAGTCAAAGACAATGCAGCTGCGCATGCATGCAGCAGCCAGTGCAGAGCAGAGAGAATGTCCTTCCTCAGATCATTGGAGCCGCGCGTCTCTCAGACTCAGCTCAGGCGCTAGGCGCGCCCGGTCACGGCGCGGTCGACTCGATCAGTCCGATGACGATGTCTCCGAGTCCAAAACTTGACTTAATGTTAAGCTTATATGTGAAGAATTCATATTATTCAAATAACCCCGCTACCGAAACCTGTGTAAAATTTATATGAAGACGTACCTCGGAAAATCTGGAACTTCGTTGCAGACAGTCTGTCTCCGTTCTTATCTATTCCGCTCTCGAGTCTAGATCCTACAATGATGGTCGATCATGATTGCGCAAGATATGGGCTATATATATCAATACGTCAGTGTACCTAGTCTGCAAGTACAGACTCTGGTTTTATACTTACACACAATTTCATAAAGCCTTGAGCCGACCCTAACTCAGCTAGTCTCAGGCTGTGTAAAATTGTCAGATAAGGAGTACTACATCACAGGGCCTATGGAGTGCAGCAGAATGTGCAGTCTTCATAGTCTTACAATAAAGAGAAATCCCCTTATGACTGACTGAAAAAGGGTTTGTGCCTGTAAACTACATGGCCCATCCAAGGCCTATGGAGTGCAGCAGAATGTGCAGTCTTCATAGTCTTACAATAAAGAGAAATCCCCTTATGACTGACTGAAAAAGGGTTTGTGCCTGTAAACTACATGTAGGATAACATGTATATCGTATGCAAAATAGTCAATTTTTTGCCAAATGAAAATAAATAACAACAACCGCACTTCATGGAAATCTAAAGGCCAAATCGCATATGGGCGCAAATCCTGGGGGGGGGGGGGGGGAACAGGGGGACATGTCCCCCCCCCCCCACCTTTTTGAAGATAGGCGAATGTCCCCCCACCTTTTTGAATAACCTTTTTTTTTTGCTTTTTGTCAGAGAATTCTGGAGGCAAATGTCCCCCCACCCACCTTTTTGAATAACTTTTTTTTTTTTTGGTGCTTGTCAGAGAATTTTGGAGGCGAATATTTTATGTCCCCCCCCCAAAAAAAAAAAAAAAAAAATCAAAATGGATTTGCGCCACTGCCAAATCGTGAAATGGACATTAATCTTAAAGGAGAATTCAGGCCCAAAATGAATTGTTGTTAACACTAGCTGTGCCATTGTGCCTGATATAATATGATTGGCACATACTCTATCACACAAATCCCATATAGTTCGTGGGTATTTATGCCGGTATTTATGTTGCAAAGAGTTGATACACTGCATAAAAATCAGAGAATCAGAGGGTTTTGAAGAAAATCAGACAAAAAATATACCTGTTCTTTTAATATAAGAACAGTTTTGAACTTTGGAGACAGGCTCCCTTTTCTATGTCATATGCTCTATTCAGTTGGCATATAGATCTAGTTTGATTTCCTTAATTTAGAATCTCATTTCCTCTTGCCTCTGCCCAGGTAATGCATACATTCTGCATGTATGCACCATTTCATTGAACAAGTATTAGTCTATATAGGCCCTTAAGTTCTACTCATAAGATTTTTTTATTCATGATTAGCCTCATCGTTATAGGCCTATATTCCATGATGACTCTATAACTGGCCTAATAAATTCCTTCAAAAACATGTTCCCAGGCAATTGTGCGGATCGAAAAAGCATGTAAAAAATCATCAAACAAACGGGTGGGCAATCAGCAAATGTAGAAAATCATTTACAAATAGGCCTACAAATTTATGACAGCGTTTCAAAGAGCCCCCCCCCCCCCCGCAAAAAAATAAAAAATAAAAATCTGTTCATTTCTATGAAAGCAACTAATTATTACTGCAACTCAGGCCTAGGATATTAATCCTGTTATACGCCCGATGTTGTAAGATGGAGAGTGCAATAATGTGTTTGTAGGCGGCTAGATAGACTTCAAAAAATATTAAAAATAAAAAAAGATAACCTAAGGCTAAGATGACACTGAAGTGAGCAGTGTCTGAGATTTGCATCGGATGCTTTCTATATATAAGGTCCTTCAGTCATGTCAGTACAGATATGATTGCCTCATTTGCCTTTCACGGTACGCGGCTAATATATGTGAAATTGTACCGACCCTAATATTTTGCAGGCACTTGTTTTTGTGTTTCTACTATGATCGGGGTGAACTGGGACACCTTGTCTCAATTCATCCTGGTTAATTTTTGTGTATATAAGGAAATTGAGCTTTGATGAGTACACCGAAAATATCCAACAAAAAAAAATCATATAGTCAATTCCTTTTTTATAAAGATAAGTTATTTATACTATACTGCAGACAAACTTGTGTGTAACAAAAGAACTGTGTATATATTTATATGATTATTTAAGTTCTGCGATTAGGTTAAACAAAACGTTACGCCTCATCATTTCATTCAATAATTTTTTAAAGGGAATGTAAAATCAATTTTTCGACTAGTGACATGATACTGAGCAAGTTTTTTTTTTTTAAGTGATATACCTTGAACATTTCCTGGCCAGCACTTATTCATTTTAGTCAAAGTACCAGAAAAATAATGATTTTAGAATTTTCAAGAGTTTCAATGTGTCCCACTCTTCATCCACATATTACTGTCCCAGTTCACTGCTCCGGGGCGTCCCATCCCGGCTAGTACCTCATTTTAAATTATTATTTGCATAAAAACTAAAATTATAGGGATTGTGTCAAATATCTTGTTTTGTAGCCTAGTATTGATATGATCTATTTTTTTTTAATGTAGAGGCTAAAATGAATATTTCAAAAAGTTACAAAACAATTATTTCATTAGGTAGGCCCTACAGACCTATTATGGACGCCTATAGATTGTGCAAGTGATGCACTTTACCGAGGTTCTTCAATAGACTTACTGATATAACCTGCCGTATGTTAGATAAGGACATTGTTTGAAAAGGGATTAAGTAGCCGCGGGTATAGGCCTATATAGTAGAATTCAAATTTTGAATATATTTCTATATATGCGAATTAGCCACAACTTGATTATAAGTGATTTATAACAATTTTAATCATAATGCACAATTAATCTATTCCATATGTAACGCCCCTATGCGATCTTCCCCCTGACGAAACGCTTCACGTAGCTGGAATCAGCCAATTAAATTCACGTTTTACGAGTGCGCTCAAGAACGAGAATCATGGGAAATTCTCATTTGCATACTGTATTACCCAGAGTGCACCAACAAGAAACGCCATGATGTCGTGCGATAGACTGTAAGTGAGGTAACTAACTTTAAAATTTTGCTTGATTCAGAACGGGTTTAAACCTAATTTTTGCAGTGTATGGAATGTGGTGTGGTGCTGTAACCTTTGACTGAATTTTAAGCTGAAAGGCTGTATTAAAAGTGCTGAAATTGTCGTTCGAATATCAGTTAAGAATCTTGTCTCGCGCCGCGAGGACATTTTCTGTGCAGAGCGATTATTACAGGCAAGTTTTGTGTATAGTGTTTTCAATAGCGAATCGCAATGCGGACCTCGCGCTAGATTGTGCTGCGACATTTCTGCGCGTTGTGTGTGTGTGTGTGTGTGGTGTGTGTGTGTGTACAATGTGTAGGAGCCAGTGTAGTGCGTGGATGGATTTTTCACAAAGTCAAAGACTCACTCGTTCGAGTGCGTGCAAGTTCTGTGCATGCAGTGCTGAAATGTTGGTTTGGTGTACTAGTACGTGCGTGTAGCTTGTGACTGCAGGTTTGTGTGTATTATGCTCACCGCACCGGACGTGACATGTTTCTGTATTTATGAAGTCCGCTGGCCAAATGGTTATTCGGAGCGCAGCGGCTATCTGGCGGCGTGGCATATGGCGATGACACCGACCGTGCATATCGCATGCTGCATATTCATGCAGGCCGCGCTCGAGCTCAAGCTGGCTGCTAGCTCGATCGAGCTATCGTTCAGTAAAAACCAATGATATAGAAACCAACTCGCCACGCCACTTTTCTATGAGAACAGTTAAGTTCTGTTTCGCATTTCTGGTTTCTGTGGGCAAAAGAGTTGTTTATATTTTCGTCACTTGTCACAGAATATAGATGATATGATTAATTTGAAATCCTCTTTTCTCGCGCCCTTTAATGTGTATCCTTGTAATTCACCCTTCATTGACCAATGAATGATGTGCATTTGGATGATGGCATGGCAGTGCCGCGGCGTGGTACGGTATAAGTTGCAAAAATATGCAGCAATCTGGCCGGCACGGGGGGGTTAGTAGTTAATGAGTTGTGAGAGAATGATGGGTTTGCTTTTATTCTTTCAGTTTGCTTCTAATAACTGATTTTCCCTACAATATTTATACTTTTTACATACTAATGCCATTTTGTAGGGCATAATTGGCAATCAATGAAAATGGAGTGTACTTTATTTTTGTTTCTTTCTTTTTTCTCTTATTGCAGAAATCCACACTTGTTCATGATCAAATTACTTTTTATTTTCTTGTGATCCTTTCAGCCTGTGTACATGCTTCTGATTGATTTTTTTGTAGCCCTATACCAATAAATGAATAAATTGATGGATGAAGTAGGGCCCTTTACTTGATCTTAATTGCCATATCTTGCAATTATATGGGCATATTAGCCCTACATGTATATGTTCTTTAATTGTTCTGATTGGTAAAGACTAAATTAGGGATAGGCCTCTTATTCATAGGTATATACAAACCTAATTCATTTTTGTTTTTGTTTAGCCTGTACATGTTGGCTTTACTGGACTGACACAATATAAAACCACATACATATAGACCTACCCATTTTAGCCATTGTAGAAAAAGAAGAGATAAGTTGCTTTGACTGCCATCTACAATGTATTTTAAAGTATATACTTATAGCTCTGGTAATGGTAATGTAAGAAAAGTACCACCCCCCAAAAAAAAAAGTAAATAAAAATATGGAAAGAAAAAAGGCAATGCCTTGGTCTGATCTACATAATGTAGGCCTATATTTCGGGGGGGGGGGGGGAATGAAAAGGGGGTGGGATCAGAGCTCAAATATCTCTATTTAAAGGAGAATGAAACCCTGAGGAAAAATCAATTTTAATGAGAGGATAGAGAGAAGCAATTTTAAAAAGTTGCATCAAAATCGGTTAAGAAATGAGAAAGTTATGAAAGTTTGAAAAGTCTCAATGTACTTTCTATGGTGATCCTCAAATTGGCAGTGTTGCCTCAAAGTGACAGGTTTAGTAGTACAACTCTATGTTTTGTACACAAAATTTCATATGTTCTCCATTATCTCTCAAGGTGCAGCTTGTCTCCTTAGCTCAAGATGTAACAGGAATGTATTTGACAATATGTTGAGTTCACAAATGTAGGCAAATTTGGGTTTGGCAAGGGGAGAGAGAGGTCAGTTTACAAGGATTGTGCATTCACAATGCAAAATTAATACTGGAATTATGAATTTTTATAAGATTACAGTACATTGTATCTGTAGAATTACAATACTTTGGGAAATTATCTTGCAAAAATTTAGATTCCTTTGTTTAAAAAATGAGGGGGATCAATACAAAAATTTAAGATTGAATTTTTGAGATTGTTAGAGTACGTACGATTATAGGGAAAAAACAAAGTTTGTTCTTAGTAGAAATTTTTCTACTTAATTTTTGTTTTCAAAATGTAGTCCATTTTCATTGCATGAACATCAAGATTCAAGAACTTTATTGTCTGATTAAAAATACAGAAATTCGTCCTCCACTGGCAAGAAAGTTAACAAGACAAGCATAAAAAAGTTACATAAATAAATAAATAAATAAATAAATGATACAAGAAATATACAAGAGAGAATCAAATAGTAACAGACTATAGAAACCAGGAAATATGAAACATTGATTTTAAAAAGAAAATAAGCGAAACAATACGTTGAATCTTTAAAAACTGAGCACTGACCGCGTTATGACCATGGAAAAAAAAAATATTTAAAAATATCACCCAGAACTATCACCCTTACCAGACCATGCAGTTATACTAGCATAATCTTGAGACAAGAACAAGAACAACATGTTGCGTTTGATGACAGGAGTTTTAACCCTTTCAGGACAGCAATTATTTAAGGGCTAAATTGATTACATTTTGTTCTTCAAATTGGCAACAATAATAATTTTCTTTTCATGCTACATGGTTCTAATAAAATGTAATGTCCTTAATTAAAACAATATACATGTTTAGGAACTCTGTCACAAAGTTGAAAAATTTGCCAATTTTAATCAAAAGAATTATTTTAAACCTCTCAATGTATTGCCAATTTAAGGATTTTGAAGCTTATTCTCCTTTTTGAAATTCCTGGCATCGAAGGCAGTATGATCATGCAACAGAAATGGACACAGTATGTGCAGAAATTTTTGCTCATTGTACTCGTGCATCTGATATATTTTTTAGAGCTCTGAATCAAAATTTATTGAGCTAAACCACAAAATGTGGAATGCTGTCGTGAAAGGGTTAAAAATGAGAATAAGCTTTGAATTCCTTTAATTGGCAACACACTGAGAGGTTCAAAATCATTGCTTTTTATCAAAATTGAAATATTTTTTCAACTTTTCAACCAAATTCCTAACCATGTAGGCCTATATTTTTTTCAAATACATTACGCCTTATTAGAACCATGTAGCACTAAAAGAAAAATATTATTGTTGCCAATTTGAAGAACAAAATGTGATCAATTTAGCTTTTAAATAATTCCTGTCCTGAAAGGGTTAAGTGTGTTCAGAGTAAGAGTCAGAGAAAGAAAAGAGCATGAAAATAATAATTATAGGGAAATCCAACCTTAATAGTAAGTTGCTTTGAACGAAAGAGGAAATTCAGAGAAGCAGATTGGTGAAAGTTTGAACAAAATCGGATAAGCAATAAGAAAGTTATGAATTTTTGAAAGTTGTAATCACTATACATATGGGAATTTCAAATTGGCCGAATAGGTAATGTCACTGTGATGTAGCTGTGGACAACTCCCCCATTCGCTCCAACACACAAAATGACTAAAATGTCACTTTTTTCAAAATATATTACTCAGTAGGATCTTTTTCTTTCATGAGGACCTATATAACAATATGCTATCTCCAATATATTTTGAGTACTGCCCTGAGGGTAAAAGCACCTAGAAGAAAACCACAAATTAATGATATTTTTGTGTACGACAAATGGGAGAGTTGTCCACAAAAATGTCACAATTGAATGACCAAATTGCCAATTTGAGATTTGCATAGATATAGTGATCTCATTTTTCAAACATCCATAACTTTCTTAGTCCTTGTCCGATTTCTTTCAAACTTTCACCATCCAGTTTTTCTTATTTTTCTGCTTTCATACAAATCATCTTATTACCAAGGTTGGATTGCCCTTTAAGCCAGTGCAGAAAGCACTTTAGCCCTGGAAAGGTTAAAGTAGAGCTCTTGCTGGGAAAATTAAAGAGATCCTGTGGCCTGTGAGGATTTTTTTACTTTTTGTCACAGAAAACTAAAGGGAAAGGGCCATAAAGGCATGAACAAAAACCCTTTCAGGACAGGAATTATGTAAGTGCTAAATAGATCACATTTTATTCTTCAAATTGACAGAAATAATATTTTTCTTTTAGTGCTACATGGTTCTAATAAGGTGTAATATCTTTGAAAACAATATACATGGTTACAAATTTTGTTGATAAGTTGAAAATTTTGCTAATTTTGATGTAAAAACAATGATTTTGACATCTCAATGTGTTGCTAATTTTAGGATTTTAAATCTTATTCTTGTTTTTAAAATTCCTGGCATCAAACGCAGCATGGTCATGCAACAGAAATGGACATAGTGCATGCAGAAATTATTGCTCTTTCTGCTCATGCATCTGGTATATCTTTTAGAGCTCTGAATCAAAAGTCATTGAGCCAAACCACAAAATGTTGTCAATTGTCTTGAAAGGGTTAGAGTGTAAGAAAGACATATATCTAGACAAACAGAAGTTTGAAGAAAGGGGGAAAAAATCACTTGCCTAGAATTCTAGGCCTACAAGTAATGTACAATGTACATGTAATTAATAGTAAGATGTTAATATTATTTATTCCCCTGATACAGTAGTTTCAATGATATGATCAGTGATATCCAAAATCCCAGAGATATTTCACTAGTTCACCTGAATTGCAGAAGTCTGAATAAGAATTATGAAGCTATATCTATCTTCAATTATTAAATGTTGAATATAATGTTATTGCTCTAAGTGAAACAACATGGCTAACTGATGGTTTGAATTCCTTATGTAACATTAATTAAATACACATTTTATGGAAGGAACAGAGAGAACTGTCGTGATGGATTTTTTTTTTGTTTGTTTTGTTTTTTTTTTTAAATTAACAATAAGTTCATCGTAAAGGAACATCTTGATTTAAATATATTTAATGCCAATAGTGAAATTGTATTGAAATAGTACAAAAGGATAAAAACCTTGTTATTGCTGTTGTTTATAAACCCCCAAAACAAAGTGATGAATGTTTTATCTCAGACCTAATATAACAGATACGTTATACATAAATTATCCAAAATGTGTAATGAGAACAAACAAAACTATATACATGTACCTGGAAATTAACTTGAACCTTTTAGATTTGAATTCTAATCGAAATGTAAATTTGCTCCTAGAAACTATGAATGCACATTCTTTTTTCCCTATTATTATGAAATGCATAAGATTGTAAAGAGTGGTATATTGAGAGAAGATAGATCATCTGCCTACATGTATATTTCTTATTACCAAAACAGATACTAAACCATGTAACTTATCATCTGAATTTGTATGTGTCCATGACACGTCAGACAAAAATCATGCAGTTTCAGAATCACCTCACTAAAGTATCCTGGGAGAGTGTATTAGAATTTACTACAACAGAAATAGCATATAGATTTGTTCATATTTCAAAAAAATGTTTTTGATATTTCTTTCCCATTATTAAAAAGAAAAATATACAAAAAAAAAAAGAAACCCTGGCTAACATCTGGTATCTTTAAATCATGTTTTAAGAAAATTATGCTTGTATAAAAAGTTTGTTAAAAATCCATCTGAACTTATATACAAATTATAAAAGATATAGTAATATTCTCACAAAGAATTCAAATTGCTAAACAAGATTATTATACTAAGAAAATGAAAAAAAAAAAAAAAAAAATAGAAAAAAAATAGTGAAAAGTTGTGGTGTACATGTACATGTAAATACTATTAATGAAGTTTTAGGGAGAACAAAAAAAGAAGATATTTCATCAAGTTTTGTTGACAATAATGGTTGTGTTATTAATGATCCCAGTGAAATAGCAAATAAATTCAATTAACACTTTGTAAGTGTTGGAACTAAGGCTACTGACTACTGATAAGTTGATTACTGATCTTTCTCAATGTTTGAATGATTTGAAAGGTCATGTTTTTCAGTCTATATATATATATATATATATATATATATATATATATATACAATGTATATATATATATATATATATATATATATAAAACCAATAGAAGAATATGAGATTATAGAAATAGTTATAAAATTAAAACCAAAGAAAAGCCCAGGTCATGATTGTATTAGTACCACAATCATTCAACATAATATAGATTTATTGATATTACCTCTTAACTATATATTTAATTTGTCATTTGAATCTAGTGAAGGTCCACAAAGTCTCAAACTTGCAAAGGTATTGATCACTGATATTTAAAAAGGGCTGTTTTGACCAGTTGGTAAATTATCATCCTACCTGTATATCAGTACTACGAGTGTTTTCAAATATTCTTGAATGTTGATTTTACTTACATTTGGTATCATTCCTAGAAAAAAAAAACAGGTATGATTGAATATTTTTTTCTACAGAAAATGGTAATTAATGATTTTTAATCTTCCAAACTTCCAAACTTTCTTATTTCTTATTTTATTTTGCTCAAACCTTCACTGATCTGTTTCTTTAATTTTTCTGCTTCTTTTAAAACCAAGTTGTAATCAGAGTGGACTTCCCCTTGGAAGATCATACATACATGTATATTGGCAACTTGATAATGTTGTTTGCAACCAACTCTCATTTATTTATTATTTAGTCCAAAAAACAATCATGAATTTCTATTCCTCTTGAAAGAAGATATTTTCTCATTTTTTCCCCAAATATTAGATTAAAAATTTCTCCACTGTGAAAGGGATGTACCCCTTAACTGACACTCTAGAATTTATAGTCCACGATTTGTCGGTCTCGAGAACGGTATTGAGAACCCTCAAATAACTTTCAGCATTAAGGCACATGCGGCCGACAATGTAGGTCTCATGGACTGTCACCTGTCGGTCTGGCTGTAGCCAGTTATATAGTGTGTATGAAAATAAATCCAACAAAAATTTATTTTCAATTAAGTGGCGATTGTGTTACATGTTAACACCAAAATGACTAGTACAGTCGATTTAGCCCCCCCCCCCCCCCCCCGATAGTACAGGACTGAGCAAAATTTTGCAAGTGTAAAAAGCCTATATGTGAATAACTGAAATATCATTGGAAAAAAAGAGATCTGTGCTACTAGTCAATTTGGTGTAAACTAACACAATTTCCACAGAGTTCAAAATATATTTCTGTTGCATTTATTTTAATCCACACTGTACATTTAAAAGTACAGTCCGACCTCGTTTATCCGGCCGCATTGGGACCGGCACCCATCCGGATAAGTGAAATGGCCGGATATGAGAGAAATGTACACTTTCTATGCAAATGAATAGGTTAGGGCAGTCTATTGGCTGTAAAATTTATGTTTTCTTGGTGTAGTTGATGATTGCAAATGATCTTTTTATTTGTAAGAGATGAAATGAAATAAAATTAAACAGAAAATTGCCCATGGTGTTTCTGTTTCCAAGGCTTTTGGGTGAATTGCATGACGAACTGGCCGGAAGACAGGGCCGGCTAATAGAGATGGCCGGATAAATGAAGTTCGGATAAATGAAGTTCGGATAAGTGAGGTCGGACTGTACAAGAAAATGAAAAAAAAAAACCTCCATTGAATTAGCAGTCCACCCTGATAATTAGTTGATTTTGAATTTTTGATAAAAGAAACAATGAGAGAACCAGATTACTAGAAGATTTAGCAAATCTGCTCATAAAGAAGAAAGTTATGAATTTTTAAACTTGTAATAAATCTAACACAAATTGGCAACTCTGTGACATATCTTTCGATGGTCCCCTCCCATCTGCTCTGTACAGAAAATTACATGTTTCCATTTTCTTTTGTTTTAGTTTTTGAAGAATAGATTTGTTTCATACAGGGGATGTGTAAAAACATATGTGCAAGGCTTTTACTAAATAATCGGGTCGCGGCGCGGCACACTGGGTTGAAATTTTTTAACATTAAATTGTATGGTGTCTTCAAGGGGACAAATTGAAAAAAGGTGTCCATCTCAGTATGATTGTCCTGTTTTTAGGCAACAAAAAAAAAAAAGGGGCAAGAAAGTAAACAGAAGGATAATGCAAAGAAAAAGTGAATGATAGAGAGAGGATATAAGGGTCGGAAAGATGGAAGAGAAGATGAAAGGAAACAGAATGCAACAAAAGGAAAATCTGAGAGAATAAATGAGTGGATAAAAACAAAGAATAACATAAAGAAAGATAGAGACATACATGATAGCAGGATAAAGATATTAAGGGTAACATAAGGAAAGATGGAAGAGAAGATGATAATTTGAATGAAATGATAACATAACGAAAGGAAAGATGAAAAAAAATGATAGGATAAAAAAAAGAATGGCCAAGTAAGTACAGATGGAAAGCAGGAAATTAATTTTAAAAAAGAATATCATGAAAGATAGAGAAATGATAGGAAAAAAGGTTTAACATAACGAAGGATAGAGAGAGAAATGATAGAAAAAAAGGTATTAACATAACAAAGAATAAAGATTAAGGTGGGGGAGAAAATGATAAAAGAAAACAGAAACTCATAACGAGAGGAAGGATGGAAAGATACTGATAGAAGGGTAAAAGCAAGGAATACCAAAATGAGAGATAGAGAGAGGAATGATAAAAGGATAAGTATAAACATGAGGAAAGGTGGAAGAGAAGATGACAATAATGATAATAATGGTCACTTATATAGCGCTCATTCGATCCAGTTATAGCCGAGCTGCCATAGTAGCTATGAAGCATATTATGTACACATTTACACCTGGGTGGAGAGTGGCAAATGTACTATTGTAGATTAGTGTCTTGCCAAAGGACGTTAGTGCTGTGATAGGATTTGAACCCTGTACCATTTGCTCTGCACGAAAGTGAAGATGGAAAGCACAAAAAAGATAGAATTAAAAGAATCAATATAAAGAGTAAAATAAGGAGAGAGGGAAGACAATATAAAAAGAATCAAAGAATAACATAATGAAAGGAAAGGTGAAAAGAAAGAAATTATTGACGGATAAAAAAGAAAGAATAGCACTACTGCACCTTTTTTGTCCCCGCCGAACGAAGTTCGCGAGGGGACTATGAAACGGGCTCCGTTCGTGTGTGCGTGTGTGTGTCCGTGCGTGCGTGTGTGCGTGCGTCCGTTTGTCCGTGTGTGCTCAAATGTTAGAAAATGCTACTTCTCCGTCATTTCTTGGCCGATTTTGATTCTGATTGTTTTATCTGATAGGGCTGGGTGGGGGCTTCCAAACTTCTACACAGAATTTTGAAATTCATTAATTATGCAAATTTATGCAAATTTATTCAAAATTGACGAAAAATGCTACTTCTCCTCTATTTCACATCGGATTTTGATTCCGATTGTTTTATCTGATAGGGCTGGGTGGGGGCTTCCAAACTTCTACACAGAATTTTGAAATTCATTAATTATGCAAATTTATGCAAATTTATTCAAAATTGACGAAAAATGCTACTTCTCCTCTATTTCACATCGGATTTTGATTCCGATTGTTTTATCTGATAGGGCTGGGTGGGGGCTTCCAAACTTCCACACAGAATTTTGAAATTCATTAATTATGCAAATTTATGCAAATTTATTCAAAATTGACGAAAAATGCTACTTCTCTATTTCACATCGGATTTTGATTCCGATTGTTTTATCTGATAGGGCTGGGTGGGGGCTTCCAAACTTCTACACAGAATTTTGAAATTCATTATGCAAATTTATGCAAATTTATTCAAAATTGACGAAAAATGCTACTTCTCCTCTATTTCACATCGGATTTTGATTCCGATTGTTTTATCTGATAGGGTTGGGTGGGGGCTTCCAAACTTCTACACAGAATTTTGAAATTCATTAATTATGCAAATTTATGCAAATTTATTCTAAATTGACAAAAAATGCTACTTCTCTATTTCACATCGGATTTTGATTCCGATTGTTTTATCTGATAGGGCTGGATGGGGGCTTCCAAACTTCTACACAGAATTTTGAAATTCATTATTCATGGAAATTTATGCAAATTTATTCAAAATGGCTGAAGGTTCATAATGTTTTCATGTTTTATATTTCAGTTGTATACATGCATTGTTGGTATTCTCTTCTTTTGCATGCAGTAACATTATTATTTTATTCACTAAAGTTTTTCACTGAAGTTTTAAGGTTCAGGCTAGTTAATTTCCACAGATCTGCACTTCCGGCAGGGACATTTATTACGCATTGCGTAATTTACTCATTCACTTGTTTCTCCTTTTATTTTTTTGCTGCTCAAAAAAACTGATAATTCCTGAAAAATGTTCAAAAATTCTACCCAGTGAGCTGTGCTGTGACCCAACTACATGTATGTGCAATGATTATATCAAGGGGCATGTATTATTAAATATTTTCTTTTAAAAAAAATGAAATTTATATGATTTCTTTAGTACAGATTTTTAAAATCAGATTTTGCTCAAAGTTTCACTGATCTGTTCCTCTTATTTTTCTGCTTTTGTTAAAACCAACTTGATGTCAGGGTGAACTTCTGCTTTAACCCTTTCATGACAGGAATTATTTAAACCCTAAATTGATCACATTTTGTTCTTGAAATTGTCAACAGTAATATATTTTTTTTAAGGTACAAGGTTCTAATAAGATGTAATGTCTTTAAAAACAATATACATGATTGGTGATTTTGTCAAAAAGTTTTAAAAATTGCCAAAATTGTTCAAATTTTTTGAAACTCTCAATGTGTTGCCAAGTAAGGATTTTACAATTTATTCGATCTTGTTTCTTAAATTCCTGGCATCAAACACACTGTGGTCATGTTACAGAATTGAGCATAGTGTGTGGAGAAATTTTTGCTCTTTCTACTCATGCATTTGGTGTTTATATATATTTTTTGTTTAGAGCTCTGAATCAACAGTTATTGAGCCAAAACACAAAATGTGGTCAATTGTACCTATAGAAAGGGTAAATGGAGCATGAGAGACCTATGCTTCACAGGTGTATGTTTATCTGTTTTAAACATTCTTTTAGATCAATGTGTATATGGTGGAAGGGAGAGAGAGAGAGAGAGAAAGAAAGAAAGAGAGTGGAGGAGAGAGAGAGAGAGAGAAAGAAAGAAAGAGAGTGGAGAGAGAGAGAGAGAGAAGGTGGAGAAAGATATGTCTTTGATCATTTAAATGCAGAAATGAAATACAAAACCAAGTAATTCAAGCATGAAAACTAATGCATATAACATTTATAACACATAAAGTGTATGTCTATGGGGCATTTTAAACCATTTTTTGAATTGAAAAAATGGGTGATTTAAAACATGTTTTTAAACTTGTTTTAAAAACTCAGTGTTTAAATGTGCCAACCCTGCAACAAATTATAGAAGAGTTCTTCATGGATGATATTGAACCTCATGTCCGAACTTCCAAACGGAGATTCCCCATATCATTAGTAGTGCAGTGCAACCAAACATTTTGCTAAGAATATCTCGATGTATTCTCCCCTCACAATTTTCAGTGTGAAGTCTTACAAGGAGACCAACAAATAGGAGAAGAAAAAAAATCAGTCTTTAGTAGTATGCCAGACACGTAGCCAGGGGGGGCGATGGGGGCGGTCGCCCCCCAAAAAAAAACGCCACCAAAAAAAAAAAAAAAAAAGCGAGAGCGAAAAGCGGGGGAAAATGAGAGAAAAAAGCCTAAAAAGGCGCTAAGAGCCGTTATCTTTCTCTCGAAAATTTGCTAGAAACGTCAAACTCCCCCTCCCTGCAGCCACCCCTGTTACATACAGTGCAGTATTGTGTCCAAATAATTGAAAAACTCCCTGCACCCACCCCTGTTACATACAGTGCTGTATTGCATCCACATAATTGAAAAGCAGTCCGGGCGTCGAACTACTACTTTCCGCCTAAAAGGTGCTATACGAGGAGTTATCTTTCTCTCGAAAATTTGCTAGAAACGTCAAACTCCCCCTCCCTGCAGCCACCCCTGTCACATACAGTGCAGTATTGCGTCCAAATAATTGAAAAACTCCCTGCACCCACCCCTATTACATACAGAGCAGTATTGCGTCCACATAACTGAAAAGCAGTCCGGGTGTACTTTCCACCTAAAAAAGGTGCTACGAGCCATTATCTTTCTCTCAAATTTGTTATAAAATGTCGGAGCTTTCGCGCTTCATGCGGGAGGGGGGAAACTCCCCCCTCCCTGCACCCACCCACCAATTTCGCACGCTTTGCGTGCTCACCACCACCACCCCCTAAAACGAGATCCTGGCTACGCGACTGTACTTAAGCATAATAGGATATTCATATTTGGGGGTTAATTTTCCTTTAGAGGTTGTATTTCTCATTTTAATTACGAATTAGTGTTGATATCTTTTTGTATTATGTATTGGGAGAGGGGTAAGAAATGAAAAAAAAAAGTTTTATGCAATATGATTATCGTGCAGACAGTTTTTTTTTTTTTTTTTTTTTTTTTAATGTCATGAATGATGTCGTGAATCATGAAAGGTCAATCTATTAAAAAAAAAAATTTTTGAGAGGAGAGGTGTTCTGAAAAGGAAAAACATTACTTTTTAGCATGTCCAAAACAAATCTCCCGAAGGTCTTTATTACTGAATTACTGTTCATTGTGTGTTTATTTTCTTCATAATTTAATGTTTACCATCTTATTTTAAGAATCTTTTTGATGGGTAGTTCTTTAACTCATGAAAGTTCATATAAGAAATGTATATATGTGAAATGTACTTAAAGTTTGAATGATAAAAATGAATGAATTGTTATCTAAACTTTCTTGAGCTCTTGTAATAGAATTTAACTTCAAGAGAAACTGGCTTAAATCAACTTTGAATAAGCCAGTTCGTAATTAGTTCATGGTAGAAATGACCCTGGAATGACCCCCAATTTTCATGCGCACACACATCTGTTTTTGGTGGACGCGCTGCATGTTTAACAAGTAAAATCATACTGATGCGCTCATCGTGGTGCGTACAAAATGACAGCGTATAAAGGTCAATTGTACTCGGTACAGTTAAAAATGATCTGTATCTGTGCATGCGCAATTGTAATTACGAACTTGCTTATTGTTGCAGTAGATGGATAGTTTTGAGCAAATAAAACCCAGCTGGAAATCACGTTCACTGAAAAGAGCAACTCATATTTCCTAATTTTAGACTGGGACTAGCCTTTAGGTTGGGACTTCAAGCTAAATCCTCTTTAGCTCATTAATAATTATCTGCTAAACTATACGTTTTCTCAACAAACAAACCAAAAAAATTGATGGGTATCATTGTAGTCATGAAATTTCAGTGTAAGTTTTATTTAATGCCGTGAGAATTTATTTTCTGTCATTACCTGCATAATTCAAGATTACTTTGAAAAGACTAAAGAATTATTTTTTTAATGTGTGAAATGGATCCCCCTTCTATAGCTTTCAAGGCTATCACAAGACTTTATCCTGGCTTTGAAAAAGATGTAAGTGAAAAAATATGCTCAACCCTTTAACATGGAAATCTAGATCCTGACTGCAAGATGTCACCAAAGATATAAAGATATACACTGTAGAAAATGTACATATATTATCAAATTGAATGAAACTGCAAACAAGTAATGATATGCTGTAAAAAAGAAATATTGATATTTCATATTGACATTGCCCTTAAATTTGTTTTTACCCTTATCTTTTCACCTCTTTCCTTTGCTGTATTGCAGATTCCTTGATAGCTGTTTCCAGCAGTGAGTCTTCAACACTCAGACATACAGAAATGGTTACTGGAACATGACTGAACTATTGTCTGTAACATAGGCATGATGTAACAATGAATGACAAGGCATAGTCATTTGATCAGGTGCCTTATGATATATCCAAAATGTCGCTAACCGTAAAAGACCAGCTAGAGTCAATGCTTCAAGAGACTTGTGTGCAAAATGGTCTGATAATTTCCCCTACTGATCACAGTGATATAGTGTCAGACCGAGTAGAGAGCTCTGGAGATTATCCACAGGGAGACAGTGTGGTAGTGTCTAAAGACGTGCAATATTCAAATGACAGAGAAAAGCAGTCAAATGATAGTCAAGACAACACAAAAACGTGTGAAAGGGTCAGTAACCTAATGGAGGAAAACTCAGAAAGTAGCCAGGAAGAAGCACAATCCAATGAAAACTATGAAGCCAGCATTCAGAGTGTTTCACATCAGGAGGATTTGGAAATTGAAACATCTCCTTCAGATGGAAAACATAACTCAGAAGGTGATGAAGACAATCAGACTGTCAACCCAGAGGAAAGCACTTCACAGGAGGTTGCCGATAATGGGATGTCTCATTCAGATGAAACACATGAATCAGTGGACAGTCACGCTCCCAACCCAGACAAATACACTACACAGGAGGATGTGGAAAATCAAATCTCTCCCATGGAGGTCTCAGAAAACGATGCCGTCAATAAAATTATCAGCCTAGACAAAAGTATGTCACAGGAGGATCTCAGCGTTGAGATCTCTCCCTCAGATGGAGCATGCATTTCAGAAGAGGTTGCAAAGAGTCAAGGTCTCAGTCCAGGCAAAGCAAGTTCACAAGACTATGTAGAATTAGGAAAGTCTTCAGCTGGAATTCATATTTCAGTTGATGATGGAAACATTCAAACTCTTGGCTCAGACAAAGGCGCAGCTGAGAACGATGTTGAAACAGAAAAATCGTTGGATGGAGTACCTATTTCAAGCAGTCAAACTCACAACCCAGACAAAAGCAGTTCACAGGAGGATGTCAAAGTTCAAAATAATCTGTCAGACAAAACACATGTCTCAGATGCTGCAGGCAGTCGACCAGAAAAATCTCAGAATGCAGAGAGTTCAAATACCTCTCAGAATATTGATGACGGAAATACAGAAGCACATGATGATGAAGATGAAGACATCATTGTTGTATCAGAAACTCCGAAGAATGTCAATAAGAAGTCAAATTTAACAACCTTGTTCAAGTGTGTTCGATGTGGTCAGATAAGTAAGTCTAGATCTGAGCTCAATGTTCATCTTCTTCAGGTACATAAACTGATAATTGTGTCCAAACAAAAGTCAGTAGATTGTATTTTCTGCACAAAGTCAATGGAAATGTCCAAATTTTATCAACATCTTAGAACGGAACACAAGGTACTTTTGGTAAAGAGTAAGGGCCAGACTTCATCTGGTGATAAGTCTGTTGGAGAGAGAGATACCTCTGAAAAGACACAACCTCAACTGAAAATTTCTTCCTCTGAAGGCCTGATTGATCTCACTGCAGAAGAGGAAGGGGAAAGCAGCAAATCTTCAGACAAGCCTGAGAAACATACTGGTGTCAGCAAGGATAATTCAACTTCTCATTCTCTGCCATCTACTTCGAAGGAAACATCAATGGCTTTACGAAGAACACCAAGGAAAGTCACTCAACGCAAATATACAGAAGTTGACACTGAGAGTAGCTCATCAGATGACAATGAACCTGTGGATGCATTTGATGATGATGATGACGATTATGATCCACATATGCCAGAATATCCAAGAGGCAAACAATCAAAATCCCCATTGCAAACTAAAGCTCGTCAGGTAATTACCAAAAATGCAGTTCAAAGTGGAAAAAAACCAATTAGTCTGCATGTAACTTCAACGAAAGCACAGAGCTCTACAACAGGAAACATCACTATCTCTAAACCAGTTCATCCACCCACTGACGTTACTAAGACAGTAGCCCTTGCTGTTACTGGATCATCAGGACTAACACTCGCCACAACTGCTGTTGGAGGAACGTCTGTTGCTACTGTTCAGAAATCTGTTGGCACATTGGATAAACTTTCACCAAATCAAATAGTAAAATTGAATGGTTCACTATACACTGTATACCAATCAGGCACCAACAAATATTTGATCCCTTTGAATACTATGAATGCTACTGCCCAAGAAACCTCTACTGTAAGATCCAGTACACATGTTATCACCAATCAGGGGATCTCCACACAAGGATTGTCTACTGTTCAGTTAGCCTCCTCACAAACTATTGGGTCTGGTGGGGTTAATACACCTGGAATATCTACGCTTGGAATATCTGCCCCACATATCACCACACCTGTGGCTGTCTCCCAGTTGGCTATTCCACCAGTTCCTCATTTAGCTGCAGGAGTTGGAAACCTACCTCTACAACCAGTCACTGCCAATGTGTTGTCAGGTCCTCAGGGCAATATTTTACAAGCAGGAGTGGTTCAGCAACCAGTAATATTCTCTACCCCCGCTGTTCAACCTTTGCAAACCTTCCTTTTTACTGTTCCACAGAAACCAGTTTCAAGTGAAAGTAATGTAAATACTTCCATCTTGCTGAATGGTGTACAGTCAAATGCTCAAAGCATTGTAACTTCGCAAACGTTTAGCTTGCCTGTTGCTCAGAAGAATCCAGCAAGTGGTCAGACACAGAGTACTCCAGCAATAGATAGACAAGCAGGAAATTTAGCATTAACCTTAGGACTGAATAACAGAAATACAAATATTCAGTTTTCTTCTACGAAACCAAGTGCATCAGCCACATCAAACCCCGCTACTCTACCAACCAAGAACATCGCTCCTGCTACTCAACCTACTCCAACTGCGATTCATGTTGCAAAACCTCATGACATAAAATCTTCTGACTTGCACAAAACTGGTGGACTCTTTGCTTTAGAAGTGTGCTTGGACACAGCTACTCACCTTGGTACTGAGCCCATGCCAGAAACAATAGTCACGTACATATTGCAGGAGAAGGAAACAGTTTTTGTTGAACCAACAAAGGATGACAACACCCAAGATGTAGAAACTGAGCGAACTCTGTCAGATGCAGAGAAGTGTAAAGTTGTGATAGCGACAGCAATATCGAGAGGGCATTTAACGCCAAATGACTTGACCTCAATCAGTAGTGATGTTTACTTTGAATGCACTAGATGCAACTCCTGTTTTCCTCAACATATTCAGTTGAACCTGCATATGAAGCAGTGCAGCCAACTGCCACCATCAAGCATTCCAAAGATAAAAATTCATTCACCAGTATCAGTCGTTGATGAGTTCTATAAAGATCCAACAGGAGGGAGAAATTTCCTGTACATGTACTGCCGCTTCTGCAGAGCCAGAATCGTGAGGAATCAACATGATCACTCGTTGTTAATATCTCATCTTCTGAAGCACATAGAGCCTAAAGTGGAGTTAGCTGTTCTACCTAAGAAACAAAAAGGCACTCATCATGTCAGTTCACCTAGTGATTGCACAACAAAGTCACTGGAGTGGGTTGACTATATCGTTCCACCATTTACTCTAGACAATCCTCCAACATCAGCAAAGAATGGCTCACTTGATATGTACACCTCAACCCAAGACCCAGCATTGCTGTCTCTCTCGAAAAAGAAGAAGAAAAAGAAGAAGAAAAAGAAGCACAAGTACAGAGATAGTGATAGTGATGAAGACTACGGGAATCTTGCCGGATCAAGACTTTCTTCCTTGAGGCCCAAGAATGGACGATACATTGGGACACTGAGGCCAAAAGAAACTACTCCACAACAGACTGTTTCTAGCAATGGTGTAGGTAGTGTTGGAAGTAACATTGACCCATCAGGTACCAAACCTCGTGGAGGACGAACCATGATGCAAAGTTTCAAGCACATTTGTTCTCCCAATAAGAGAGGTTCAACCTTAACAGCTTGCATTCCAATGAAGTCTAAGTATAGGGACAAAGAGAGACCTGGTGAGAGCACAAGGAGATGGAATAACGGAAAGACGAGGTCTCAGTTGCATGTCCATTGGAGGCGGTCATCTCGAAGGTTTTCACACTTACGGGACCGTGATGCATCTACCCCAGATGATTCAACTCCAGACGGTTCAGTAGACTGCATCCAACTGAGTTCAGATGAAGATGAAAATCAAGGCCTTGAGGAAACTGATAAAAATGAGGGAATTGGAGCATTCCATGATGCAATGGAACCATCAATGTCTAATAGTCCAGTTACCATAACTGAAGATGATATTTCAGATTATGTGAAGATCATTGATGAAGCAGAAGAGTTGCAGGTTAGCCCCAAGGCAACACTGTCCAGTTCCTCAACTGCTAATGATGCCAAAGGACAAGAAGATTCAGATCTTGTAGACTATTATGGGAATGATGTCAACTCCACACTTAGTTGTGAGCCCCTGGTAATGGAGCCAGAGCAGGTGATTTGCTACTTCAAAAAGTGTTCTGGAAATCTGATGGAGTGCCAGTTTCGTTCCTGTGGAAGTAGAGTGTTGAAGAACATCAGAGCTATGCTTGGTCATATCAGGGTACATTTTCAAATTCTGGTACCTATGCAGTTGCTGGCAAAATGTGGTACACAGTTTCCAAAGCAGTCTATCCCAAGACCCCTTAGCTTGACCTTCACACAAGTTCAAGCACACTTCACAATTGCTGATATGCAGGAAGCCAACCTTCATCTTGGAGAAGTGCAACAGCTATACACCTGTAATTGGAAAAATTGTGTGAGGTCACGGTGCTACAAGAAAAACATCTGTGGACATCTTGTCAAGCACATATTCTTCACACTCATTTCCAAAGAAGACTACCAAGCAATGGCACAGACAATGTCAACATACTCTCCGACCACTGAAGAAACAGTTGTCAAGAAGCTGAAGATAGTTGCAGTGAACAAGGCAGGTGAGAAAGTTTCTATGTTGGTGGCCATCCCCTTGTCTCAGACCAGGACACCTGAACTTCTCAAGGCAGCAATAAGGAAATCCTTGGCTAGTGACAAATCAATTAAGTTGCCCTCTCAAGTTTTGGAGAGCATTGCAGCAAAGTTTTCTTGTGACAATGCTACTTCTTCACCACTAGCTCCTGCTAAAGATCCCCAAAACACATCCACAGAGAAGCAAGAACCAGCTTTTCTGACTCAAGCAGAGATTAATGGGTTACGAAAGAAGTTTCCAAACCTGCTTGAAAAGTGGAAGATGGTAGATGTTGACCAAGTAGGAGAGAGTGAAGATACTGCTGATGACTTCAAAGAAGGAGAAGAAAACTCTGATTGGACACCAGTGATCAGTAAAGTCGGATCTTTATCAAGCAGGGAATCTGTAATGAAATCCAGAAAGTTACTGCAGAAGAGGTCAAAGATTCATGCTCAGAGGTGGAGATCAGTGCTTCATAAGAAAGTGCCTGTCTGGACTGCACCCTCTAAGTTTCAGAAAGGAGAGCTGAAGGTTATTGAAAGAAGAAACTCCAAAAGCCATGGTGTATCTGACATGAAGAGAAAAGGAGAATGTACAGAAAGTGTACATGGGACTCCACCCAACAAGAAAGAGAAGATGGAAAATGAAAAGATCAGCGAGGTTGATGATGAAGCTGCAAAATCTGTACCAGAAAAAACGGTATTAGACCATGTGATGACCTCAGACTCTGCGATGGATATAAAGGAGGGTTTGGAGGGACTAAAACCAGAAAATGAGGTAGGAGGATCCAATTCCAGAATATCAATGGCAAGTGTTGCTGAAGATATGGCATGTGAGATAGATTCAGCTGTCAAAGACACTGAATCAGAACTAAGTCCAAATAAAGAATCTTCCCAGAGTATAGATCAGGCAGATTGTCTGTCCGTCCAGGAAAAAGATGATGAAGATTTGAAGAAACCATCGCAAGCAGTGCCTCTCAAGACTAAAGTGGTGTTAGCTCTATCATCAAGGCAAATATCAAAAGCTTTCAGGTTCATGAAATCCCACAAGAACAAGACTGTTCAGGTTGCTGGAAGAGGGTATGGTTATGGTGTCTTCCACTGTAGCATGCCTCAGTGTTGTTTCTTCAAAGAAGTGATGACAGAGGACAAGAAGGTTGATATAGTGAGAGCCCTCGCTAAACATTTACAGAATGTACATATGAAGAACCGTCCTCACAGGACAACTGTCTTGCAGCCTGGGAGTAAGGAAGATCATTCCTATCCAAAGAAACAGATCTTGCAACACTTGAAAGATCTATCAAGCTATCAGGACTTCAAGAAGTTCAAGCTAAAGAATATGTTCCAGAGTCGACGTATGCACAGAACAAGACTTCTTCAAGTCGACGGATGTAGAGTGAGATTGAAGGTGAAGCATTTTCACAGTTGCTTGTCCAGGAAATGCTTCTTTGGTTGTTTCAACGCTTCCCGACATGTTCTCATCACACATCTGCAGTCACATCTTCGGCATCTTGAGCTGAGTGGACAGAAGTCAGAAGGATCCCAGCAAGTAGAGGAACCAAGGTGAGAAATGATTTAATTATATGATTTTAAGCAGAGATTTCATCAGAGACTGAACCTGAATCATTGGAGATTAAAGCACAAGATCACTTGAAGTAAAAGTCATTGGCATTAAGGACTTTATAAGCCACACAGAACTGTCCACTGTATCAATAATAATGAAATAAAGTGTGATCCTGTTTACCTTCTTTTGACAACTTCTGAAAAGACTGTTTTCCCTCTATGTAAAGATTTTTTAGGACTTAGAAAAGTGAAGAAAAACAAAAGCTAGTTTATGGTGTGGCCAGGTGTTGAAATTATTTCTAAATCTTTTTGCTTTGCATTTAGAATAAGTTTGTTAAGGGGTCAATTAGAATAATTAGTGTCCTGGTTTAACAAGTAAAATCTGATAAATACATTTTGGGGGTTCACCATTACTGTATGTGGGCTTTCAATATCGATTCATATTCATGGCCTCCATTCTTTTTGCTTTTCATATTGTTAAATTACAATTTTCTCTCCCTCAAGGCGGCCTCAAGCACATCAATCACTTAATTATATGAATATGACTTTTACCACAGAACTTTGCTGGATGACAGCTTGCCTAAAGAGGACCTATCAAATTCACACCAGAGCCAAGTACAAGAGCAAGAGGGTCAACTTCCAGCACTTCCTGAAGCCACACCAGAAGCCTCAGAGGGTAAGATACATTGTCTGTTTCTCACAAGATACTAAAACTCCCAACTCCCCATGGAACTTTGTTCTTTCAAATTAATTGCAAACTATTGTGCACTTAGGCTATCATGCAGTTGATGTTTTAACTTTTAAGTATAAAACCCTAAAAAGGCTAAGTTATTTTGGTTCCTGGTATGTTCACATTAGGGGAAGGCAGGTCTGCCTCTGTGTGGTGATTGTGGTCTCAAGTTGTTAAACTTATCACTTTTCTACTATTCTACGTTATTTACAATAAATAGCTGCAATGTGTGTTTAGGCTGTATGGTAATTAATAGTTGAAATTTTGTAATGGCAGTTTCAAATGGTGAGTAATATCAGAGGCTATAAAGTCCTGGAGTGATGAGAAAAATTCCCCCCAAATCATGGTAAACATATGAGAGGATTCAGCCCATCCATCTGCTTTAGGCTTATACCCATTATTAGGTGTCTCCAGGTTAAGTGAAAATGAAAACTCAATTCATGGCTCATTTACTGTTTGTGGTACCCCTACACCTTTTTTGATATTCTTTTCATATTCTCTCTTGTTTGAAATATATACAGACTCTCATTCCCAGAGCAATGATGGGATGCAGGACTGGGAGGAATCAACCCGGGGATCGACTGACCAATGCCCTACCAGGGATAGCATGTCACCCATGGACCAAGGGATGGATGCCAGTGTGGTCTCTGGTCCTACTGATGCTGTGGTAGATGAACAGATGGCTACTGTGGGTGATGATGGGCATGGTGATTCACCCATGGAGGATGTCGATATGATGGATGTTGGTGACTCGTTCGATGGTGGTAATGATGGTATAGGAGCTAGTGGTGCTTGTAGAGAAACAGAAGATGACAATACCAATGAAATGAAGGAGAATGGTACTTGTTCAGAAAGCCTTCCGACATCCCCTTGGAGCAGTGGTGATGCTGCAGAAGCAGGAGATGTGATGGAGAAAGACAGTGAAAATAATAGTGACTGTTTGCAAGATCAGGCAGCAGTAGTTAAGGATTCTGGAGATTGCGTTGTGCTGTCTGTGTCCTCACAAACTGCTTCTGGAGAAAAAGAAGCACCCCGAGAAGCAGCGATTGCATCCAATGCTTCCAGCCCTCTGACTCCTAGCCATTCTACCCCTGCATCCATTGACATGGATGAGCTGCTTGACAAGCCAGGAGACTCTATCCAGATGTTCTATGATGAGCTGCAGTCCTATTTCTCATGCTACACAACAGAAATGAAAGGAAAAAAGGGATTTGGTATGAAAATGTTCTTTTGCCCTAAGTGCAAGAAGATGGATCTGCGTGGCGAGAACTTGCCAGATCACTTAGAGACCCACATCAGCAAGAAGGTGCTGATCACTCCTGTTGACAATATAGTCATCCATGATGAGAATGGACAGACTTCAGAAGAGACCATTAGCCATACGACAGAGATGCCAGAAGTGTCCAAGAACTGTAGTGAAACAGACAACACCCAGACCCCACAGGGGAAATCTGAATGCCTTCCAGAGGATAACGCAAATCCTTGTGAACTTGATGACAAGCCAAACAGTAAGGTTGTGGAAGATGAGAACACTGTCTACTTCACTGAGGAAGAAATCCTCCACAGCTTTTTCAGCAAGGACTTAAGCGTTAATCCGGACACACAATTTCCGTTTGGACGCGAGTACCTGAGATGCAACCAATGTTCATTTAGGACCTTGACTATCCTTGACACACCTAAACACATTGGAATGCATATCAAGAAAACTGTTATTCTCAAAAAATAGAGCTTAAGGATTTCCATGGTGTACTTTTATTATGTGTGTCCTGATCAAGGTACATGTATTTATTCTGAGATGAGGGTAATGTCAAACAAGCCTGTTGCATTTAACAACATTTTCAGGCTATTCCAGGTATCGATTAAACGAAGCATGCAGGTGTGACTTATGGTGCAGTCACACTACTTGGTGCTTATAGCTAGATGTCATGTGAAGTGTGACCGCATCATTAGTTCTTTGCATGGGGTTCTTTTTTATGCCTTAGCCCACCGAAGGTGGTGCCAGAGGCTTTTTGTTTTCGGGTTGTCCATGCATCTGTGCGTCTGTCCATCCGTCCCGCTTTCTCGTTCTAGCGATAACTCAAGAAACAAAAGGTATGAACTTTAAACTTGGTGCTCGCATGTATCACCATAGGGAGACGATGTGATTAGATTTTGAGGTACGTAGGTCAAAGGTCAAGGTCACAGAGGCCAATTCCTTAGATTTCAGGTGTTAGCCTCGTTCTAGCGATAACTAAAAAAACGTTTGAGGTATGAACTTTAAACTTGTTGCTAGTATGTATCACCATAGGAAGACGATCTGATTAGATTTTGGGGTACGTAGGTCAAAGATCAAGGTCACAGAGGCCAATTTCTGAAATTTCAGGTGTTACACTTGTTCTCGCAATAACTCAAAAACCATTAGAGGTATGAACTTCAAACTTAGTGCTAGTATGTATCACCATAGGAAGACGATCTGATTAGATTTTGGGTCATGTAGGTCAAAGGTCACAGGTCAATTTCTGAAATTACAGGTGTTAGCCTTGTTAACACGATATCTCAAGAATCATTAGATGTCAATTAACATGTAATTAGAGGCTTTTTATTCTGGTTATCACAATACTTCAAGAACAGTTTGAGCCATCAACTGAATTTAGGTGGAGGCTTATAGGAGATGCAGTCGCATTCATCTTGTTTTGTTAGCAATTTGGCTTTTTATTTCTTAACTATCTAAATTCATTATTGATTGGGACCAACTAATAGGACCAATCATAGGGCCATGAGATAGTTTTAAAAGGGGGGGCTGGCTATAGGAATGTTAGTAATCAGAAAGGAGTCAAAATTATTAAATAAGCAGAATTTGAAATATGGGGGTGACAATTTGAAAAAAATATTCCAGATGAGTATGTGTCAAACTAAGTGTGTGAAAAGAAAATTATCCAAATGATTGTTGGTGCCTTTAATATGGTATACAGACAGGACAAATTTTGTAAATACTTGATCAAATGGAAAGATAGTGGACATTAGTGGTTGTTTAAATTGTTTCTACAGTGGCTAGTTTGTGCAAAGAATGCTGTATTTTCCTCTGACTTGGCAGTCATTAGTCTTGCCTAATTTCCCATTCAAATTCTTCAGAATGTCCTTTTCCATTGTGAGTATAGAATTGTGAAAAAATCCCATCGATGTGCATTCACAAAGATTAAAAGGAACCCGAGAATGAAATTGTAGGACACCAAATATGTGAGGGGATGCTGCAGCAAGTCATGTCTCTTGTGATAAATCATTTTGCGGAATATAAACACAGCTTCTTTTGTTATTATGAATGGTAAGTTGTTCATAAAAGATGGAATATCTCAAAGCATTGTTGTCCGAGCAGTATTAGGCTCCTTCAAAGGAGAAGAAAAGACTGTGAACTTCAATCATCTAAAATTAGTATTTTATATTCAATAAAGTTTACGACCATTTGGGGATAAAGTGTTCAGTGTATACCTGTAAAACTGTTGTCAGTTCGCTCTGAATGTTGGGGAAAGTGTGCTATAAGACATTCTGATGATGTGTACATAGTGTTTTCTCTTTTCGTACCCATTTGGCATTTGATTTCTTCTTACGTGAGGTGTTCATAGGGATGCCCGAATGTGTTTTTGTTTCTCTGATAGTCATTTTTTTATAGGGTTAATTAATTAATTTGAAAATGATGATATTTGAAAATAGCTTGTATGAAAAGAAGATATGTTCACATGTAAGAGTAGTCATTTACACTGAAAATGATTGTGTTCATAGTTGTGTTAATAATGTTGCTAGGATAAATGAAAATAGCTTGTATGAAAAGAAGATATGTACACATGTAAGAGTAGTCATTTACACCGAAAATGATTGTGTTCATAGTTATGTTAATAATGTTGCTAGGATGGAAGAAAAAAAACAATCATAAACACACTTGAGCCATTTTTATGATTGTAAATGTTTATATTTCTTTGTTGTTGCTGAAAAGTTGAAATTACTCGTATGGGTGACCTTTCTTTTGATTCTTAGAAGTTTGTGCATCTCACGTCTGACTTTGTATCTGTTTTTTAATGGGATTAATGGTATAAACAATTGTACAGATGTTTTCTTTGTTTGTTTGTAAGACAAGAACAAAACAGGATTGATATGCTAGATCGATGCATGGGTAGTACTTGGTCTAATATTTTACTGCTATGTACAGTACATTTCAGTCTAACTGAAAAACCACTTTTTAGTGCATATATACATATTTACTTGCACTATTTTGGCCATAAATACATGTATAGAAAAGTTATCCATCGTTTTGGTCATAGATTTGGTGTAAATATATATTAGACAGTGCTTCTCTCTTTTTTTTCTTTTTTCTTTTTTTTTGGGGGGGGAGGAGGATACCATAATAGTTCTGTCCAAATTTCAGAAAATACAGCAGTTTGATTTTATACAAAGGCTTCAACATGAATGGAAGTAGTTAAGATACAAATATGATTTAATTATTTGATAATTTGATTGGTGAATGTCATGCATTACAGGAACAACAGACATGACTATATCTTACTTGATTTAAAAATCAAAGTATTCATGATTAAAGTTTCTGCTCATCAGTTAGCTACTTGCATCACACATGAAGAATTTCTTACATACATGTACATGTTTTATGAAAGAAAAAAAATCTTGATAAGTTGTCGATGCATATATATTTCTAATGTAATTTGTAACATTCCAGAGTCTGATACATTTAGTACAATCTTGTATATTTCAATATGCGCAAGCTTCTTTTGCCTTCTGTTAGTTGTATTTGTGTTGTAAATATATAATTGCACCCTGCTACATCATTCAAGAAGTTGAGAGATACAATTCAAAGTTTTGTTAGAAGCTATATTTGGCTAGTTGAAACAGATGATCTTTCTTGTCCAAAGTTCCGTTTTGAACTGAAACATGTATTTCATTTCTGATTAAAAAATCTGATCCACCTGCTGCCTCAGAATTATTCTATTTGAACAAATGTGTATTATTCTTGTTAATGACTAGGACGACACCGGAAAGATTGTCCCCCTCTGGCATGATTATAGAAATGTACATCATGAAGAGATGTGTCACTTTATGTGCATGGACAGTACAAACCAGTGGCGGATCCAGGATTTTATGAGAGAGGGGGCCCAATATTCACACAATTTTCTGACAAGCTAAAAAAAAAAAAAAAAAAAAAAAAAAAGGGTCATCGGAGTTTGGGGGTCTCTTTTTAGCTCAAAAAATCTCTGACAAGCAAAAAAAAAAAAAAAAAAAATCATCAGGATTTTTAGGGTGTCTTTTTTTTTCCAGGGGAGGGGCCCCCCATGGATCTGCCCCTGGTACAAACATCAAATTGCAAGATTACAAAAATATGAAAGGAAATCAGGATGAAAGAGAAGGCAAAGAACAGATAACAGACTGATAAGAGGAGAGCAGATGAGAGAATGTGTGAAAGTATATTTGTCAAGCAGAAGAAAAAAAGAGGTTATAGTCTTTGTGAAGAGGTTACAATCAATTTGTGAACTTTCTCATTTTTAGTTTTATGTTGTAATCTGGATCATATCTTTCTAAGGTGTACACCCCAAATGTCTTACTGTATTATGTGCCAATGGCCAGAGGTTTGGCTAGGTTTTTACCCGTGAACTGAACTCCTGGCCCCCAACAGCACATAATTCAGAAATAATCACATTAGCCTAGGGCTGATGGGGTGTAATTGTTTTTGATACACTTTTTAGGTACAAAATATAGCTGAGTTTGCAAGCTAAATGTGTTAAAGCTAATGGAGTTGCATTTCAAGAAAGACTGAATTAAATTAATTGTCTTTGTTTATCAAAGCAGTAGATGGAGTATTAGAACCAGCAAAAAAATAAAATCCCCCAAAACAATTTTGAAACCATGTGGTATGTCAAGGGTGTAGGAAGTTTTTTTGAAGTGGGGGGGGGGGGGGGGGGGGGGGGGGGGGGGGGGGGGGGGGGGGGGGGGCACATTTCAGACAAGCAAAAAAATAGAAAAGGAAGGTCATCGCCGTTTTGGGTGTCCCCCCCCCCCCCCCCCAGTTCCTATACGCCTACGTGTTATGTAAGTAGGTCGCAGTTACATGCTCAATTCATAATCTACTCAGCTACATATGTGTATCATAAATTTTCTATCGAAATCATGTGGCATATTTTGTTTATTTGTAGTCCTTAGTAGGCGGTATAAGTTTTGTTTTATTCCACGAGGATTGATATTCTGTGACATTCTGTCATAACTATTTCCTCAAGAACTCAAGATTATACCTTTAAACTAGTGATATTTCAGATGATTATCAATGGATATATTCCAGAACTAATTCATATTGGACAGGCAATGAAGAAATTGTGGAGGTAATGTGAAATGTTTCTTTCATTCTAATGGCTTTTGAAATTTAAGAGTATAGTTTCGGTTTCTGTTTTAGTTTATTGGTCCATATTTCACATTTACAGTGTTTTCACAAAATAAATCGTACAAACAGTATAGATGATACAAACAAGAAAAATGGTACAAAGGAACATGAAATCTATTGTCAGAGAAAATAAAAGGTGGTGAGTAGTACAGGTACCTCGTATCTATACTTTGCATGCAGTATTAATTGAAAAGACTGGGCTAAAAAGAAAAGTGAAATATGGAGGAGCCTAAGGAGAAAGCTACGATGGGTTAGTTATAGGCTCCATATAGAACATTTGCAATATGATTTGAAACATACTCAACACACAAAGGTCATGACATAATACACACCATCACCTTATCTATGCAGTAAATCATAAACAATAAATATGAGGTCAATTTTTGTGTTTTAAAAATCAATACATTTTAATTGATAAAATAAATTTCATCAAAACATTGTGTAGAGAGAATACAAAGACAAATACAAACATTTACTTGGCAGAATGTACACAAAATTCCATTACAACTAGTACATAATAATAGCAGCCTTGATAATCTCTATCATTTAACATCGCACCCCCCCCCCCCCCCCCCGCCGAAAAAAAAGAAAAGAGTTAAACATTGCATCAATCATTTTTAGATTTTAGATTTTTCTTGTGGTATGTACACTGTACTACAGTGTATATAGGTATTATATATTTATAAAAATGATATTTTATCTAAATAAATCCTAATGCTTCGTGAAGTATCGACAAATGTGAAAATCTCAACACAAAAAGATCGCAGAAGACATTTTATCACACACTCCAGAAGTATATGAATCCTCATCTTCTTACCATCAAGTTCCTCAGATTTAACTAACAAAGTATAATTCTCATTTATTGGTCAGAGTTCCTCTCCAAAGTGATAAAATACATGATATTGAGAACTCAAACAGTTAATACATGTCAGGCTAACAGTACAATCGCAAAACATGTAGTGCTGGACGGAATCAATGGCTGACTAAATTGTCGTTGACTTTCTCAAAGGGCATAAAGGGATATTATGAAATGATGTATTTTGGGGTAAGGCTAACTCGTCACTAGGGCAAACTCGACATCGCGAGGCGATAAGGTTTCCAGAGTTCAAGTGCACGCCACACTCTGGATCTCTAAATAGCTCTAAATTTCATGTTTTATAGAATTTTGCTTCTTGAAATTTTCAGTATTGACTAAGTTCTCAGGAACTATTTTTACACAATTCCAGGAGATTGTAAGAGATTTAATCAGTGCAAAATTTCATGGAAGTCTTTGCGATCGATTCAGCTCTTTTGCATACCTCGGCCCTAATTTTCTGCTGAGGCCGAGTTGTCCCTGGTGGTGAGTTAGACCCAATACTGTATTTTATATTCTTAAACTGAAACAGAGATCCATTTTCTTCATCACATTTCCTATAAAGAACATATGTGACCAGGCACCACAAAACCACCAAAAAGTCGCACTGTGTGATTTTCAGTTAGAGCTCAATCATTGTGTTTTTGGTTGGCATGGTCAAATTTTATTTTTTGGTATTTCCTGAAAGATTATACTTTATTCTAAGTAATCTAAAAATTTGGAGGCACCAAACAATCTAAAAGTGGTATTTTTGACAGTTTTGTATTAGACTTACGTTTGTCTTCTCTGGATTTTGTTGTATTATTTTTCTTTTTTACGACCCTGAATACTTGTCTCATTTTGATCTCCCATAAATTTAAAAAAGAGTAAGTTCTTGCATTGATACTTGTGCACTATCATGAACAGGATGTGCCTAATCAGTATGCCAAGTTTTAGGAAAATCTGATAATCCCTTCATATAAATTTCTATTGAGTTCTTATCCTCCTTTTGTCACCTTAGTGCAAGATCTTGCAAGTCAGAGTGCTTCAATAGACTGCAAACTTTAAACCCTTATTTCTCAGAAGTAACATTCTGAAGGACTGTGCATTCTACCCTTTGTACAGTGAGTTATAAATATCCAATGCTAATGAGTTATATGTCATTTTAAAGCTGAGAATCTCCTCTTTCAGAATCAGACCTGAACTAAAACTTCATATCTGGCGACTTTTTGGTGGTTTTGTGGTGCCTGGTCACATATAGGACCCTTCTTCATCAAATAATTGTGAAAATATTTCACATGCAACTTTCAAGTACCAAATGTCTTCTATATGGTATTCATCCTTCAGATATGTTGTTAAAAGCTTGAAATTGATCGGTTTATAAAAAAAAATATCACATTCACAAGGTAATCATTGTGTCTTGTCAGTGATTTTTACCGACAAATTTGCTCTCAGCCAATCAGATGCGAGAATTTCAGTAGCTTATAACAGTTGTCGGTAAAAATCACTGACAAAACGCTTGATGAAATGCTCCCCTGGTCTTAGTTGGGCTTTTAGAATTACCCATTAAAGACTAACCCCAAGATACCTCTGGATCAAACCTAATGGAAATGATGAATGAAATCATTTCCAAGGGGTCAAGCCTAAGACTGGTTTTCTGCAAACATATTTGACCATGTATCAGCTCTAGACTCCTGAAAAAGTGCAGACAAATCCATCAAAGAGAGTAGATGCTAATCATAGCCTGCATATCACACTTACTAGCCAATATCTCAGTAGACAGAAAAATCTGTCGGTTTGAAGGAGTTTTATAACATTTTTTTACTCTGAGGCTCTCCTCCAAGATATGTAGCAGTGGGATTCTGCAAAGCCAGACGTAGTCTCAGCGGAGCATATCCCCAAACGAAATAGACTGATTTTTCGGTCTGATTTCTTAGTAGCCATGATACTCCAAGTGGCCTTTCACATTTCTCCAATCTTCATCATACTGTCTTTTGTCAACTTTACATTGGTATAGTAACAAGCAGCTAAATTCCTCCATCAATATTCGCTGGTGGATATGTTGATTCCGGTTTGTCTGTAGAATTCAGCTTTCACGTGGCCAACGCGTACATGAGCGCGACCAGGGGGGTCCACGAACTGATCTAGCTTATGACCGTAGTTAGATGATGACAACGTGGGTGTAACTTTCACCTTTTCCTGAAAGCAATATAAAAGATAAGATATGTTATATTCCTACAAACTCTAAAATATGCAATAGTATGAAGCATGCAGTTATTTTTTTCTTTTTACATTATCTTATAAATGTAAGCATATTCCATTATAGAGAAAAAAAAGTTAATAAAAGTTAATAAAATTTACTCAAATTTTTTAAAATTTTAGGAAGGCATATTACAATTCAGAATTTAGGAATACAGTGGAACCTTATTATAAGGAAAACTGCTATAGCAAACTCTCTTTATAACTAAGTAATTTTCCTAGTCCCACTTCTTTGTATTTTACTGTTTTTTAGCCTTGATACAAGGTTTCAATATAACAAGGAAATTTCCTTGGTCCAAAGGAGTTTGCTATAACGAGGTTCCACTGTACTATTATTCTGGCTTATAACACAATTATTGACATAATTATCTCTTAACAAATCCTTTCATTGGTAACATGTTGACAAGATCAAAAATCATCATTTTCCATACTCAATTGGCTTTTAGAAAAAATCTAGTAATAACAGAAAAAAATTAGTGTTGCTCAATGGAACAAGAAAAGCTGATCAATTTCACCCTTTTAAACAAAGTCCTGTCCTAAGTGAGTCAATACTGAATAAATTACCTCATCATTTACTGTAAGCCCCTTTGACTTGGCATGTTCCCTGTCACATCGATGTAGCTTGTTGTTATATCCCTCCGACCAGTTGAAAAGTCTGTCATATGTGGAATGAGCCTCGGGCTGGAAAATGAGGATAGATTTGAAAATTATTTTGATAATTTAATTTCTTTTGCATAATTCATCAGAAATATTACCAGTATTATCACATTCTCATCTGTCAATATTCTAAAGGGATAATTGCTGAAGGATTTACTCAATATCTAAATTCTTCATCTTCTCCATCTTCTTCTTCTCCTTTTATACTTATTTTCCTCCTCTTTCTTCTCCTTCTTTCCTTGCTGCTTTATAGATATACTTCTCAACATCTGATTGGGGGACAAATATGACTAAAAGTAAAAATGCTTTGAACTACTATGAAGTCAATTTTTCTGGAAACGCAATAGGCCCTATATGGCTTATAAATAACCTCGCATGTAGACAGAAATAACCGTCTGTTATGAGGAAATCTTTAATATTTCTGACATTGAGCCAGACGTAGTCTCAGTGGAACAACCGATGATACAGAGAGACTGAAGCTTTTGGTCTACCTCGCATGATGTGTGAGTGGGCTTTAAACTCTTTGTAATTTCTACTTTTCCAATTTCAGTTTTGTTTTTTTTCAGATTTGTTAATCTTCTCTTCTTTCACTGGTACTGTATGTGATCAGCATTATACTGCATCAATTATACAATATACCTACCCAGCCCCCAAGTCTAAGGCCATCACTGTAGACCTGGACCATAAATTCTGGACTCACTCACATAACTCATTGTACTTACCTGCACTTTGCTGTTGAACGCGTTCATTTCAGGAGGATCATCTCTTGTTGTAGGGACGTAGCAAAACGCGGATTTTGCAGCGAGTGGTTGGCCATTTTCCATCAAACCAGGGTACTCTTTCAGAGTCTTTCTTGGTGCCAGTTCTGACTCCATATTTTCACAAAGAATTATATCAGATGTTCAGTAAGAAAATGCAGATATAACTTCGTATGTGTAAGGGTGGTTTCTGCACTGCTGAGCTGAGTGTATGTTGACTATGAATACAGCTTTCTGTAAACGTATATACCTGTTGCGTGCATGCGCATGCATATGCGACTGACTTCCGGGATATACACACTGGTTTCCAAGGTAGTGCATACACATCGGTAAATGAATATTCATGAGCAATAAAGCATTCCTTGTCGTTTATTGGCTAGTTCCTAATTGATTGGTGAACTGAAGGCATGTGTTTCCACTATCAAGGAGATTTCCTTATTTTAGGGTAATTATGATGATTTAAGAATACTTTCAAGAAAATATCCTTGTTTTAAGGAAATTTTGTTGATTTTGGAAACTTTCAAGGAAATTTCATTGATTTAAAGATAAGGAAATTTTCAAGGAAATTTGTATTCAAGAAAATATAAGGAAATTCTGAGAACAATAAAAGTGTCAGGTGTCGGGGGGGGGGGGCACACAGTGACGTTTCTAAGGGGAGGCAGAGGGGCATATGCCCCGGGTGGCACTTGAGGAGGGCGTATAAAACGCAAAAGAGAGAAAGAGAAAGGAGATAAAAGAACTTGTGAAAAATTATGGTCCTTTATGATTATGGGCCCCAAATTCAGTGTAAATTGCATATACATCAGCGTTTTAATGATGTTCTAAACGTTACATTTTCTAAGGCTGGGTCGCTTTTCTCCATCGCAGATGTTTCTACATAAGATCTCCTAACAATTTCGCTCCCCTGATATAGGATTTAGTTCATATATTGCGTTTTTTAAGGGTTCAAAATTTGAAATTTTCTAACTCCCTTTTCTCTGCTCGAGAGCATGATGTTTCATCAGGGTCTTGTTGAATTATGCGCCCCAATATAGCATAAAGTGCATAAGGTAGCATTTTTCAAAGTTTTAAAAAAAATCAAATTCCTCGATTTACCTGGCTAAATCTTTCAATTGTGTTTCTGTTTTTTGTTTTGGGTTTTTTTTTCTTCAATTCTGCACTCCGAATAAAAGGAAAATTTAATAGAATAGCATTTCCAGTGTTCATTATTTGAAAGAAAATCTAACGTTCAGTTGCTATGCTCTCTTTCGATATTAATGCATAAAAAAAACTGATAGGTGCCCCTTTTCCTATCTAATATTTGCCATTTTCTTCTTCTCAAAAGTGCCCCTTTTCACCTCTTATAAGTGTCCCTTTCCATTTCTGATAAGTGCCCCCTTATACCTATATTTCCCACTATTTCTTACAAAAAGAGCCATAACTAGCCTTAAAGAATCGGTGCGGCTTTATGCAGTAACGGATGCCATATTACTATACATCTACAATGTAAGGCAGTGGAGCTGGGGGCAAGAGGGGCAAAATTCCACCACCCCCCCCCCCCACCCCCCCCCCCCCGATATCGATGTAATCCTAAAAGAAAAACGACAGGGTTAATGTACGAAATAAAAAATCATTTGACATTCCTCCAAATTAATTTGCTGTTGTCATTTTCTTTATATCGCTGTAAATAATGCGCAACCAAACTGCGTTATTCAGGGGTGGAAAATTTCTCCCGCTCGGAAGCTTTGCTCCCTCGCTTGTTTTCCATCAAACTTTTGCTACCAACCTTGGTTTTAAAAGTGCTTAAGAAATCATTTTTACGTAGTCCTGTATTTTCTTGATTTAAAGCGGGAGATACATAGTTTGTACTTTTGAGCTGATAAGTTTAGGTTTAGGGACACCTCGCAACCAAAATATGAGGTTATTCGGGCATCTTGCTGCCAGAATATGAGGTGGAGATTGCCCGAATATCGGCTCGAACGCCTATATGGGGGTATACATGAAGCGTAGCGACCCAGCGAAAAAACACTTTCATAATATTTGTAATTATTCATATATGTATAATTATATATTTAACTATCTTCTGTATTTTATTTTGTTGCTATAATAAGTTTGTATTGTTACTTTAATAATAGCTCTGTTATGAAACATGGCCTCATGGAAGACCACAACTATTGGTGAAAATGTGCTACCCTGTATAAATATCAGAAATAAATAAATAAATGAATAAATAAATATTTGCATTAAAGAGAAACTTTACACAAGCAGGCAAGTCACAGACTACTTCGACATTCCCCCCAAATTAATTTGCTGTTGGCATTTTCTTCATATCGCTGTAAATAATGCATTTTTCATGGGTGGAACTGCAAAAAATTTTCCCGCGCGGAAGCTTTACTCCCTCGCTTGTTTTCCATCAAACTTTTGCTACCAACCTTGGTTTAAGTGCATGAAAAATCATTATTACGTAGTCCTGTATTTTCTTAATTTAAAGTTTTATGCAGTAACAGGTACCCATATTACTACATCTACAATGTAAGGCAGTGGAGCTGGAGGCAAGAGACGCAAAATGCCACCCCCCCCCCCCCTCCCCGATATCGATGTAATCCTGAAAGAAAAACGACAGGGTTAATGTACGAATTAAAAGATCATTCGACATTCCCCCCAAATTAATTTGATTTTGTCACTTTCTATGTATCGCTGTAACTAATGCACAACCAGTGCCGTCACCAGCTTTTTTCAAGGGGGGGGGGGGTGCCTTTTGGGAAAAAAAAGACAAAACTTACCAACTCCAATGTCAGGCAGTGGTGCTGGTGGCGCAGATATGATCTGTTCAACACTACACAATAAGAACATGTCGTCCTTTTCAAACCCCCCCACCCCACCCGGCGACGCCCCCCCCCCAAAAAAAAAAAATCCTTTTTTTTTTTTTTTTTTTTTTTTTTTTGGTCTGGAGGGGGGTGCGTTCGCACCCTCCGCCCCCCCCCCCCCGGCGACGCCCATGACAACCCAAGGACTTCATCATTAAATTAATGATTAGACCATTACACACAACTGCTAATTGGGGAAGCTGAAGCAGTGTCCAGAAACACAATAAAAAGGAAGAAGATGAAGCTTGATAACGTATTAATCAGACTGTGGGGTAATACCAATGGCACAAAATGGTCCTTTTATTTTCTTTAAGTTCACCCCTTGTAGGTGCCCTTTTCCCCCAAAGTGCCCTTTTTTGTTCCCCCCCCCCCCCCCCCCCCCCCCCCCCCCCCACTTTGAAAGACGCCTCGCCGCCTCCGGGTGGAGGCACATTACCCAAAATATCTGACAAGAACCCTCCAAAAACATTTGTAAATATTTAGGTGACTTAATTTGGAGTCGAAAATTTGAAAGGCCCCGCATTTTTATTATTCCTTTTATGATGTAGGGGACACGATACGCGTGCCTTTATTGTATACCCGACCCCTTAAAATACGCCAGTTTAGTTCGAGCCAAGTACTAGTCTTGTCGAAGAGGAAAGCGATGCCGACATTATCGATCTCCGTCAAGAAAAGTTGCGCGAGAAGGAGATCTAAACAATGCCTTATATAGTTCGACCGTCCTTTATCATGTTTATGGGACTCGAGAGACCCCAACACTGCTAATTCCACAAAATACCACAATAGTTCACATTTTCTTGGATGATTATATTTATGTCCCCATAAAATTCCTTAAAATGTTCATGTGCAGTGGCGTATCTAGGGACTATGGCACCAGAGGCAAACAATGAAGTTGCCCCCTCCACCCCCCCCGACAGAGTGCCCAAACTTATCTACGTTATTGTACAAGCGAGGGAGCAAAGCAACCAAGCGACAGAATTTTGCATTTTTAATCATTTAAACGTAATTTCTTATGCATTTTTACCCAGGAAAAGTTTGCAATTGTTGACCCCTGCAGTTCAGTGGTAGAGAAGTTCTAATTTGTATATTGATAAACGTTTTTTGTTTTGTTTTTGTTTTTGTTTTTATTATTATTCACTCCCTTCTCAAATTGGGAGCAAAATTAACGAAAACCCTTGAGAAATAATTGAGGAATTTCGTGAGGTAACCAGAATTTGAGATTTCTTTCAAATTTTGCAAATGCAATTTTTTAGACTTTATCTATATATATATCCTATATTTGGGGCGCAATATAGATTTTCCCGCCAATTTCATATTTTTGTCACCCAAATCAATTAAGGTGCATTCAAATGCCCGCATTATCGTCTTACGATCGATATTGGCCTTTCAACATTAAGATCCGGGCAATGGAATTCATTTGGAGACACGCAATTAATGTATGAGCATCTAAATTAATTCATCAGCAAAATCATATCCGTTTAGGGCATTCCAGTTTTTGTTATCTGCATTCGATTTATTTTAGGGCAAAAAATTCCTTAACGTATACAGTATATAGATACAAAGTCGTGAACGTATATACAATTTCAACTTGTGCATTGATTTCGAGGTTCGTGCATATCCATTCAAATTAACACAATATAGACCTGAGGAGCCTGTTTGGGCGCTCAATTTCATCTTGGGGAATTCAATTTATTTATTCGTTCATTTAGTTTCATGGATTCCGTATATTTGTATCATGTGTTGTGTGTTCTTGTTTCTGTTTTTTTTTTTTTTGTCTCTCTTTCTCTATATCTATGTATGCCTCTGCGTGCATGTGTGTAAGATACATATACTTGCATGTATGCTTCATGTCCCATATCCTCTTTTCATTTGGGATTCATTGTTGCCTCATATACAAAGTCATCAGATTTTAAAACTTTTCACATTTTGAATGATGTTTACAATGCCAGTATGATTGTTAATTTCTTTGTTTGTTTTCATCAGTATTATTTTTTATACATTCTGGAGGGTCTATTTTAAGCGACTGCATGATGTTATTTTTGAATGTTTTTTGTAAATAATGTTTAATCTAATGCAACATTTAAAACATGCTTGCCCTTTCTTGAATTTGAATGACTGAAGAAAAGCCGAGGCCATCGGTATCTAATTTTGAATGCCTATATGCTCCTAGTTTAAATGTCGTTTGAAAAATGTGTTGCTTGCATAAGGATAATGAATTCGAGCGAGAGAAAATTAAATTGAATGACCATCCGTTTAATCGTATGCTCCTTATTTATTTTGACATGACTCATTTGAAGAGCTTGTTGCGTGAATAACGAATTTGAACGAACGAAAATGAATTCGAACGACAATTTGCTGCCGCGATTACTATCGTGAATTTGAATGACCAAATTGTAAAATTGAGCGGGAAAACCTGCATTTAACAAGAGGCTGGTGAAAATTACATGATAGCGAGCAAAGCAACGAGAATTCCTTTTTTTTCAATTTTGCACCCTTTAAATGTTTTGTTTTGTGATCCTACCTAAGGTGTCAATAATTAATGGCATACCTGGAGACAACAGACCATTTCAATTTATGCACGTTTCTCTCCAGAATACTGAAGTTATCAACTATAGTGCACCTGCTACTCGGCATAATAGCATCTCTCAGTGGATGGAATCCATTTTGAATACATTAGTTGTTGCGATGTCAGGCAATCCACTGGCAAGCTTTCGAGTCGTCAAGAGAAATTTTAGTTCAATAACTTCAATAAGTATTAATAAAATTAGTAAACAGGTCTGTTGATATAACGTTCTTTAATATTGGCGTGTCCTTTATTGAGCAACATATATTTTCACTGCTCGTTATCAGAGATACACATGCGCGATCAATTATTAGTGTAAAGTTACATCACAAGTCATAATTTTATCATTACATAAAAAACGCTATTTACAGCTCTAGAGTATACTGGGGCGCAAAATTACGAGATCCTGTAGCAATACAATGATGCAAGGGAACAACTGAGTGACCAAGCTTGAGAAGATTTTCGCATTTCAACCCTTAAAATCTGTCTTTCTCATGCATCTACCATGCCGGATGGGCGCATAATATAGTCCTATAAGGGATTATAATTTTTCTTTATTTTCTCCCTTCTCTCCCCCCCCCCCTCTCTCTCTCTCTCTCTCTCTTGAGTTTATTGCGCCCTTTCAAGTGCCGCCGGAGGCATGTGCCCCTACCCCCCCCCCCCCCCCCCCCCCCCCCCACCATGTACATGATGTAGAAACGCCACTGCGATGTTCAACAGATCTTGCTATGCCAGTGGAGAGGATACCGCTTCTGTAGGGGTTCGGAGTGGAAGAAGGGTTTGGAAGAAAAAAGAAAATTTGAATCGTAAACATCTACTGTACTTTATTTCTACAGTGCATATATCAAGAGTACACACTTTTAAAATAAGGCTCAAAAATCATAATTTCACAATATCAATATGATTTTTTTCTTCCACAATTATGGGTGAGGGTCTGTTTCATCGGATGACGTAATTAGTACTGACAGTATTTTACGCTTGAGTAAGTTCTGGCTACTTTTGTGAAACTCGCAAAAATGCCTAGGTGATGAATTTGATCAAAGTGAGTATCAAGCAGTAACTGCATGTTCTCTCTTTAGTATCAGTTTTTGAACAGTCATATAGTAGTGCAGGGGCCGCGGAACGTTTTTTGAAAGTGGGGGGGGGGGGGGGGGGGCTGATCTGATTTCACTCATTAATGACAATATTCGAGCCTTTTTTCCGATATTTTTTTTTAACGTGTCTACTCAAAAAAGTGGGGGGGGGGGGGCTGCTCCCCATGTAGTGCACACCGTACCCACAGTTGTGTATCCAGAAAGTGGGATGGGAGGGGGGGGGGGGGTGCTCCCAAGACAGGGGTTAATGTCGGCCTATCTGGACAGCTCCGTTCTTAATTGTACAAGCATCAGAGTATAGCAAGTTGTACTGATTTTTTTCCCCTGGGCCTTCAAGAAGAAGCTACACCAGCCTCACCCAATGGCTGGATACACCACCGCCCCATCATTATTGCAGGTGGTGTCTTTCCAGCACAAATCATTGCCTGAAGAATGTCACAAGATTGAATGCAATAAAGGAAGGAGAACCCTAATACTTACATAATTTCTTCTTCAAATTTCTTATTCCTCTTAAAAGTTACAAGACGCCATAAACAACGTCTTGTATGACGATAAGAATTTTAAAGAGAAACAAATTTATTGATAACATTTCTTCAATTAAACATGTACATGTAAAAGATATGCAGTACAGTCATCCCTTCGACATGCCCCAGACAGTAACATTTTAGGTCCATCTTCCTGAAATAAATCACACTTTGCATCCTCTGGACATGCTCCAGTCAAAAGTGGAATTGTGTGCAGAAAGACACAATCTGCGATGTTTCGGGTAGGGCGTTTGAGTGTATTTTGTGTGTGTGTGTGGGGGGGGGGGGGGGGGGGGGTGGGAGTGTGTGGATAGGTATAGGATTAAGGATTAAATGATTGTTCAAATCCATTATTAATACTTAACAGAGAACATGAAGTTACTGCCTGATAGACACTCTAAGATCAAATTCAAGACAGGCATTTTTGCGCAAACCAAACTGTGCTATATAGTTTTACAAAAGCAGCCAGTACTCACTCAAACATAAAATAATGTCAATATACTCTTCATAGGCGCCGGAAAATGGGGGGGGGGGGGGGCAAATGCATTTTCGCCCCCCCCCAAAAAAAAAAAGCCCTCCCCCCATAAAAAAAAATAAAAAAATCAGTAGTTAAGGAGTAAAATTGGAGGGGGAACCAAAAAGAAAATAAACGAAAATAAAACCTAAATTGAATCACATCGCAAATGTTATTCCATTCCAATAAAAGAAGAGTATACAGGAATTAAATTCCATTTTTCGTATTCATAGAGATCACTGAAGACAGATAAAGCATTCAAACTTTTAACTTTAACGTAGTCGGTTTTGTATTAGACGTGTTTAATTGCGAAATATTCTGAAAGGTGTGTACGTGCGTCTGTATTGTTGTGAGAGGGTGGGAAAGCGTGTGTGTGTTTTTTAGGGGTGAGAAGACATGAGCCCTTGAAAGGTGAGCCCCTTGAATGTTTGCCCCCCCCCCCCCAATCCCAAACTGCTTCCGGCGCGCCTGATACTCTTACTCAGTGTCATCCGATGGAACAGACCCTAACCCATAATTGCATAAGAAAAAAAAATATCGATATTGTGAAATTATGATTTGAGAGCTAGGATAGTGTCAAAGTGTGTACCGTTATACGCACTGTATATACCAAAAGAAAATTTTTAAAAACTCAAAATTAAGATAAGAGAATTGTAAGAAATAAGATAACATTGGCAAAGGAAATGGGTTTGGAATAAGAGGCCTCCCAGGAAGTTCGGCCCGAAGTTTTGTTTTAGAATGTTTTATCAGCTATCAAAAATGTCTTCCTCCAGTATTACAAGGATTGAGATGGAATTACAGATAACAGAGAAAATACGAGAGAGATTGAGGAACCCTACTTTGACTGTAACTGAAAGGTATTTCATATTAAAGTGCAAAATAAATGCCAAGAGTGTCTACTCTGTTCATGGACTCGAAACTTAACTCGAGTCATCATCATACGAGGACCGGGGACGAGTCTGTTTGATATTCAGTTTGGTTGGGCGAAATTGTCAAGATTCTCCCTGGACTTCCGTGTTTTCCGTCAACTTGAACGAACTTTTCGTCGAAAGATTTGGGTAACTTACTTGATTTATTGTATATGTGATGTTATGATTTGATCATGTATGTAAATTTCTTACTTTTATGTATTGTAGAAAGCAAGAATCCGACGCCATCCAACTATATGTTTTAGGTGGGGTCTGGCAAAAGATATATCGTAGACCCATGTGTGTATATTGGTGTATTGTCTTGCAATGAATGATTCCGAATTCCGCTTAGACTATCTGAATTTGTTGTTGGTTGGTTTGTTGGCGTTTTCCATCGGTGATTGGTTAGGGTTAGGGTTGATCATTGAGGCACTATGAGACGCGATGGCGAGCTGGATTGGTGACGAGCCTGACGCGTCGCGTCGCGCTACTTCTCGGGAGGCACAAATGCTAAGACTATTAAAAGTGCAATACTGCAACAAATAAGTTATGGTAATTGGTCGTGAAAAAAAAAAAGTAAAATTGAAAAATTAATGTGTACATGCTAGACCCCGTTCTCACTCACTTTTGAAAGTGGTCTTAGTTAGACCGCTCCAGAGGAACGGGTCTTGAGGAACGGTTTGCTAGTGTTCACACTCCGAGCAGTTTTTCTCGCTCAAACCGCTCCACGATTCAAAGTGGCCTTGTTGCTATGGCAGCTCAGGTCAGCGGGTCAAATTTTTCGCGCGGAATACAAACTGATGTACCGTAGCGTGCCTGCCGGCTGCCCGATCGATTGCTCTTGCTTTTTTTTCCGCGCGGAACGTCACTAGCTCAGCTCACTTCCGGTTGAAGTACGCTTTCGTTCACATTGCACGTTTAGAGCGGTCCATACCGCTCTTAATAAGACCCGTTCCTCAAGACCACCTCCCCGAGGTGGTCTTCTGGAGCGGTCCAGAAGACCACTTCCTGGACCACTTTGACTGTTCACACTCACCTAAGAACCGTTCCTGAGGAACGGGTCTTAGATAGACCGCTCCAAAAGTCCACTTTCAAAGTGAGTGAGAACGGGGTCTTAGATCTATTTTGATATGCTAAACTAAATAATGGAGAATTTATTTTTATATTATTCCCCCTCCTCCTATGGTTATGTGGCATTTTCATTTTGTTCCTCCCCCTTTTTCATTTACCATATATAGAATCAATATAGATGAGGGAGTTTCCCACTCACACTTGACTTATGCAAGGTTATTGGAGATAACCTCGCACTCGGTACCTTCATACTGTGAGCAATTGCCTCCCATAGGCAAGTGTGTGATATCTTGCCCATATGTGTGCAGGAGAGGAGCAAGATCACCGTCCAAAAACAGCCTGAAAATTTCACTTGATCAAGATGATAAAGATCCTATCGAAGGATCTGGCATGAAATTAGATATTCTATCATTCTAAAATGTAGAAGGAAGTATTTTGTCAAAATTTTGCGATTATATTATTATTCTAATATATTGGTGCTTTTACCTCTTCAACTTAGAGGTCGTGACAGGCCAAAATTGACACAGCCCCATATAGTGATGGTCCCGTGAGTGGTAGTTTCCAGAATTATAATTTATGAACTGTTATCATTTTGAACAACCCATTTTATTAATCTTTTGACCCCCTTTCTCCAGTTGATAATATTGGATGTTTTATTTGGTGACCCTTATGTAATCTATTTTGGTCCAACCTTTTATCAATTAAAAAAAAATTGTTCCCTTTGTTATATTTTTTGCACTCCCCCTATTTTAAAGTATCATTTTTTAATCTATTCTCATAATTATTCTTATAATGTAATTCTCTTTATGCATGCTTTTACATTTGATGGAAGATGAATTAATACATATGATGAATGAATGAAAAAGAAAGGCTTATTTGACAAAATAAAGTACAAAGTCAATCAAATCAAAACAAATCAGTAATTTGAAGTAATTTATTGTTTCTTCAAATGTCAGTGAGTCACAGTGGAATGCAATACCTCTGTAACAGTCCTTTTCTGCATGTGCATGTGTTTATATGTTACTACTCTGAACATTACTGTTAATATATATATGGTATCTCATCACTTATGTAGGATTATTTTAGGAATCGGTGGAAGAGGAATTTCTGATGTGGACAATAAATGTTATACTATTTACTATACTACTATACTGGTAGCTTATAAAATGGCTTTTTTCGATAAGAAAAAGCACATAGGGCTTGCCAGAAATATACCGCATTTATTTGCATTTATTTTCATGCTTATCTGAATTTTCTGATAATGTAATGTAACATTTGTGCAACGGACCTTGTGACGGATTAGCTTTGTGCTAAACATGTTTATCATATAAAATCTACTACTACGTATACTGCTACTACTACTACTACCTCTTTAAATCATTGAATATCATGTGGGACTTCAGGAATTTCTCTTCAGGATATGTTTTTACTGCATAACATTTAGTTGAATTCAAAACCCTTGTCTTGTGAGTCAGAAATGAAATTCACTAAATTGATATTTCTGTATTTTCATACATTTCCTTCCTGTTTGTATAGTTTGAAGGCTGAGATCACTACAGATCATCAAAATGGCAACTCCAGCGCAGCAGGTGCAATTGACCCTGATTGACCCCACACAGAGAACAGACCCGAACATTATCCGTTTGGCCATTGTGTTGGATGGTAAGGGAGGGAAGCTCTATTGTCTCGATCAGGTAAATATCTGCAAAATGTAAACCTTCGGAGCGAGTTTTGGCAGAAATAATAATTTGTCAATTAAAGGGGAAGTCCAGCCTTATATCCATTTGGTTTTAAAAGAAGCAGAAAATTTGAAGAAACAGAACAATAAAAGTTTGAGCAAAATCGGATAAGAAATAAGAAAGTTATGAATTTTTGAAGATGTAATCAATCAAACACAAATTGGCAACTCCGTGACGTACCTTGCGAGCTCCTCTCCCATTGGCCCTGTACCCCAAAAATCATGAATTTCCATTTTCTCTAAAGAAAATATTTTATTATACATGCACCCTAGATATAATCATTTCACTTATGCTTTTACACACAACCTGCATGATACAAATCTATTCCCTCATCAAAAACAAAGAAAATGAAAATTTATGAATTTTTGTGTGCAGAGCATGTATACAGGAGAGGAGCTCGCAAGATACGTCACAGAGTTGCCGATTTGTGTTTAATTGATTACAACTTCAACAATTCAGAACTTTCTTATTTCTTATCGGATTTTGCTCAAACTTTTATTGATCTTTTTTCTTAAATTTTTCTCCTTCTTTTAAAACCAACTTAATATCAGGGTGGACTTTGCCTTTAAGTGTGTCTTTAAAGCTCATGTGCAGTTTTGGTATTAAAAATGAAATTGGAAAGAAACAGGTTAAATACATATATGCAAAAAAACACAAACAAAACAAAAATAAATGACAACAACAACAAACCAACCAACCAACAAACAACAAACATGAAAATTTGGCCTCCCAATTTGATTTTTTTTGGGGGGGGGGTGGGTAAACAACACTGTGAAAGAGAGATGACAGGATTCCTGTGGGGAAATAATTACAGGAATTTAATTTTTGTTGCTTCAAGGAAAACACATTTTAACCAAATCCCTGAACTTTATTTATACTGCTGTAGGCTATCATATGATATGTAGCTTTAAAGGCATTGATTAACTTTGCCCAGGATTGAAAAAAAAAATCACTGTTCCAGCTAATGCTGTAATCATAATTGCAAACCTTTAGCTCAGACAGGAATCGCCTGGGTTTTATAAGCTGATCGGTCGTTTATATATCAAGATATTTACGATTGAACATTGATGTCGGGATAGAGTACCACCGAACCCTAAAGAACCCTTACGGTTGGCATACCTCGCTCTATCACAGAATACCGTACGGGCTGGAACCCCGCTCTGAAATCGCCAAGCGCTGGTGCTTAGTTTTTGTGACTGCAGCGCAGCGAAGAAGCCGAGCGACTTGTGCTAGCGATTGATCGCGATTTTCTCTTTTTTAGGATAGTAAACGGGTTCCATTTTCTCTCATACTTTCACATATCCTTAATTATATATGTAGTTAGAGGACTGCACACAATTCACTGGCATTTGAGCTGATTTTACAATTTTTCACAAAGTTAATCAATCACTTTAATGGAGGCGTGATGGCTCATTGGTAGAGCAGTGGTCTCGTAGCCGGAGGACCCAGGTTTGAAACCAAGTGGATGCGCTAGTGCCCTTTGGTAAGGCATTAATCCTCATTGCCAAGTCCCTCGGAGAGGATAGCCGTCAATCCCCTGGTCGCTTACTTACAAGCATGCACATGCTTTCTTAGTAGTCAGGTCTAATAAACCATCTAACCTTTAAGATATTGATTTACGTTATTCACATTTTGTTTTTCATGTAAAGTTCATATGCAATGGAAATGATATTTTGAAAGTAATGTGATATTTTCCTATCTGTTTTCATAGAGTAAGCCCTTGAATGAGATTGTTGAGGAGGTCTGCTCGGACTACACCATCAACACAGCCACCGCCACAGAGTACGCGCTTCAGTATGCAGAGGGTGAAAAATACATCACAGAGGAAAACAGAAAGGATCTCACCAATGGAGACATGCTTAAACTTACAGATTCACCAGTAAGAAATTTTTCTTTCAGTTTATTCATTCCCTTAGAGCTGGCTAATCTTAAAGGAGAATGAAACCCTGGGGAAAAATCAATTTTAATGAAAAGAGAGGATAGAGAGAAGCAATTTGTAAAAAGTTCCATCAAAATCAGTTACGAAATGAGAAAGTTATGAAAGTTTGAAAAGTCTCAATTTACTTTCTATGGCCATCCTCAAATTGACAATGTTGCTTCAAAATGACAGCTTCTTAGCTCAAGATATATCATGGGAAAATGTATTTGACACAACATATGTTGAGTTTACAAAAAGACAAGCAGCATCTTTAGAGTTAATGGAGAAAATATGAAATTTTGTGTACAAAACATATGGAGAGTTGTACTACTAAACCTGTCACTTTGAAGCAACATTGCCAATTTGAGGATTACCATAGAAAGTAAATTGAGACTTTTCAAACTTTCATAACTTTCTCATTTCATAACCGATTTTGATGGAACTTTTTATAAATTGCTTCTCTCTATCCTCTCTATTCATTAAAATTGATTTTCCCCAGGGTTTCATTCTCCTTTAAGTTCTGGGAATGGAACTCCATTTTTGAAAAAGGAACTGGTGGGAGAACATTCAGAGTTTGGTCAGGGAGAAGAATATGTTTGAGAATTTGCCCTCCTGGGCGCTGTTTCGATTGATGCAGTCGATTGATGGTGCACACATTATGTAAGTCCTGTCAGATGTATAGCCAAGCCACAGGGCTTTCCATTTATCACATGTTATTTGGGGGAATCGGCAGATGGAGGGTATTTCCCCCCATAGAATCTCACCATGATATTTCTTTAAGAGATGTCCATGCACAATTCAACTTTCTTCTTTTTCACTTGGAAAATTGAAATTGTACTTTGAAAACATCATGCATGAAAGGTATGATTCATCCAATGAAATTGTAAATCATTTTTATTACTAAACTTGCCCTCCTATTTTTTTCTCAACTCCTACAGCACAAAGCAGCCCTAGACATCTACAACAAACTTCAATCCAGCATCCCTGAGGAAATCCGTCTTGCCCTCAAAAGGCTCTCTACAGCTTCCACAGATCTCACCTTCGCACAGGATTTTATCTTAAACCATGGAGTAGATCTGCTCATTAAGATGGTGGAGGATGGCAACCAGTAAGTCTTTGAAAGTTTTTTTAACATGTCGAATACTAAGCCCAATATAGCTTGTGCTGCTGTCTATAGAATATATAACTTGCCCGATTGGGGAAGTTGACTGAGATTTAACAAGCAACATGTTCTCTTTTTGTAGAAAAACTGTGGACCAACACTGATTATGAAGATAGGCAAGTGAATTTGGTGTCTCTGTAAAGCAATCTTCTTGGGTTTTTTTACTTGCCTGATTAGGTCCAGTAGTAACATATTTTTTTGTAGTACCCTGTTTATTATCATGATAATTAAGATAGTAGTTATGATAATGCTTTACTACAATTGCTTTTTCATACAAGGGTATAGTCTATATTTCTGTATCAAACTTCTTACATGCTGTTTGAAAGCCATTGTACTATTTTGGTAATCCCCAAAAGCTGTTTGTCAGATCTCTTGACTGCAGTTCTTCATAAGGCTTTTGGCTCACCGTAGTTCACTTATATGGATTGCCAAGTGTCAAACTTTCTATCCCATACTTAGTACAGTAACTTTTTTTCTTCAATTCTATAACAGAATGAAGAAATAATTTTTTTTGTTTTCTATAAATTGATTATTCCTTTCCTTTTTATGACTAAAGTAAATATCACAATCATAAAATAGGCAAATTCAAATGATATCCAGTTAAAGGTAGAAGATAGTTTTGGGAAGCTCTCAAAAACTTTTCGTGAGATTTCTTTGATTTTACTTAATAAACAGCACGGTACTAACATAACTAAGATGCTGTGAAGTTTTTTCCTCCTCAAGTGAAATATTTATCGAATGAGAGGTGAAAAGTAATAAAAATCCCTGGCCCAAAAAAGAGGGGATGTAAATTCAAACAACGGCCACACACATTACACACATAGGGATTGCTGTGTGTTATAGAATACGCTGCACACAGTGCGAAGCGCTGGGTTTATTGTGCGGGGAACCTTCGGGTGGATATGGTCTTAGCGTGAGGCAGTGAAAAGCCGTTACCAAGCGTTTCTTACAGATATTTACACTAAAATTTGTTCGAAATCGTGAATGGAATGTTAAATAATCTCGTACATGTGTCTTATGATAAAAGGAGAATAGTATGTGACTATGTTAGATAAGTTTCTTGCCAGCCTTGTTTTTGCTACCGAGACTGTCTGTGAGCTTTAATGTTTCAATCGATCTGTTTTTTTCTGTTGTAGGAATGGAGAACCCTTATCACTCACTCTCGAGTCTTTTATTGAATTGATGGACCACAATGTCATCTCTTGGGATACGCTCTCTGCAAACTATGTCAAAAAGGTACGGTATTATATCAAGCTTGACAATGATATTGATGATCATGTCGATGATGACAATGACAGGCCATGACAGCGGCAGCGACAATGAAACCATCACAAACCATCTCAAAATTTTCTTGTTGGTTTTGTTCTACAGATTGCATCATTTGTGAACAGATCAAGTGGTATTGATGTCAAAGTCACACAGAGGGCTCTGAATATCCTAGAGAGCAGCATTCTAAACAGGTAATTCTTGTGAAAAATTTCTTAAGACAATAATAATGTGAGCTTAAGCTCCGAGACTACAAACTTCTTTATACTGTTGTATGTGCTGATAAATTGATGGCATAAGACTGACTTCTTGTTGCAGCTGACACTATTGCAGTACATGGTTCTCAAGATAATCTAACTGCATGTATTTGTTCAAATTCAAGTCCTAGCAACTCTTTAGTGTTCACCAAGAACCATTCTGTCCTTTTGTCCTTTTAGTTTAAATAGGTTTATATTCAACATCATATTCCTTGGTTGGAAAAAAAAGCTTCAAACTGTATTGTGTGTCTTCCAGAATTCCTTTTTTTTTTTTTAATTTGGAAGAAAAAAAATGATAAATGTTGATATTTTATAGATGTTCTATACCCACTTCTAAAGAGTTCATGTTAAAAGCAGTCACCATACCATTGCTGTGTATTTGGTTTTGCAGTGCACAATGTTTCCAGAATGATTATTATCATATTTCACACTTTCTTTATTCAGCACCAAGCTATATAATGTGATTGCCAATGAGATTACTTTTCACAACATGACCCAACATCTGGAAAATGTGTAAGTATGGATATACATTTCATTCTACTTCAGTCATTTGGCCCACTTTATGTTAATCGTGAAGGTATTGCTCATGCCGGATCAGCCCTGTGAAATTCACTTCCACAGGAGCTGAAGAACTCCAACGCCTTTAAGGGCAACCTGAAATCCTATTTGTTCAATCTTGCATTTTGAAGACAAATATTTATTTTTTTTTAAATTATTTTTTTTCCCTTGTTATTGATAATATTATGTTTGTATAATTTTCTTTATGTTGTAAAGGGCCTTGAGCATTTAATCAAAATGGATAATGGCCCTATAGAAATCTTACGTATTATTATTATTATTATAAAACTTAGGCTTGATTTGAAATACATGTTCTTCCTTTTACAGATGTGTATCCTTCATGATCAAGACCACCATTTTACATTTTACATTACTTCTTAATTATTATCATAATTTCTATCATTATTATCATCATCTTTACCCTATTCCATCACTGTAACCATTTTCATCATCATCAGCAGCAGCAGCAGCAGGAGCAGCAGCATCACTTCCATTATCATCATCATATGTGACTCTCCACCACAAAACGACCAATAAGTCAGAAGTTTGGGTTTTTTAAATTTCAGCACAGTTTGAAAGCCTAGAGTGTAACCTTTAAAATGGTATATAACTTGTCTTGTATAGACTAAGCAAACCCTTATAAATTACAGTGAGAATGTCTGAGTGTCAGACAGGCTAATGACCAAAACAATAAAGACAACGGGCTCTAAAGAAGGGTGACCATTTAAGAGCGCCTAATCTGTGTCCTATTGTTTATCGCACAAAAGGTTGAGTCAAAACTCCCTAGCCTACTCTGTGAAGTTCTAATTGGATTGAGTTGGAACTTTCCATACCTTTAGAATAGATATATTTCTTTGTTTCTGGAGATTTTGAATATCAGACAGTGCATAGTTTTAAGCTATACCAGAAAAGCGATGTGAAGTAAGATCCCAGCAAGCTGACACACAAAGTTTGAATGTCCAGGAAAAAAGGCTCATTTTGAATGAGAGAAAAAACATATTTCAACATGTGTATTTTACCCTGAAATTTTGTCAGATAGTAGATTAATAATTTAACTTTCAGAAAATACAAAAAAACTTTTAAAAAAAATTTCCACCCCAAACAACCCTTGTCAGATATTTACTCCCAAACTCCCATTGCAACTTATTGGTTGTTTTGTGGTGGAGGGTCACATATTCTCATCATCATTATTACCTCCATATTCTTATACTATTGACATCACTTTCCCCATCCTTGTTTTATTGTGTGATTATTCTTTTTTTTCCCCTTTATGTGAAGTCAAAACCCTGGTATCCAGCAGAATTGCCTTGCCCTGATGAATGCTCTTTGTCTCAAGGCCCCAGAGGATCGAAAGAAGGTCAGAATAAAAAAGAATTAAGTTTATTGTATTTTAACCCTTTCAGGACAGGAAATATTTCAGGGCTGAATTGATCACATTTTATTCTTCAAATTGGCAACAAAAATATTTTTATATTAGGGCTACATGGTTCTAATAAGGTGTAATGTCTTTGAAAACAATATACATGGTCACAAATTTTGTCGAAAAGTTGAAAAAATTTGCCAATTTTGTTTTAATACAATGATTTTGAACCTCTAAATGTTTTGCCAATTTAAGGATGTTAAAGCTTATTCTCTTTTTTAAAATTCCTGGCATCGAACGCAATATGGTTATGCAACAAAAATGGACAGAGTTTGTGCCGAAACTTTTGCTCTTTCTACTCATGGATCTGGTATATATTTTAGAGCTCTGTATCAAAAGTTATTGAGCCAAACCACAAAAGTGGTCAATTGACTCGAAAGGATTAAAGAATTAAGTCTAAATGTCTGTTGGAGACCCCCTTGCTGATATTCTTTTTAAGCATTGATTCAGCCTTCAGTAGATTCTTGTCATTCAACATTAAATATTTCTTTGTTGAAGTGTATCCACATTTATTTTCAGCTTTCCTATGCTCTTTGTTTGCCGTGGACACATACAAAACAGGGACTTTGATTGGTGATTGTAGTGATACATAAATGTTTTCCTTGTGCATGCAACAATATCCAAACCCTTTGGAAGCGCATAGGGACGTTATATCATAATGTGATATGCGCTATACAAAAACGGTTTATTATTATTATTATTATTATTATTATTATTATTATTATTATTATTATTATTATTATTATTATTATTATTATTGATTATTATTATTATTATTATTATTATTATTATTATTATTATTATTATTAATAATAATATTATTTTTCTGAATGCTTGTTTCTATATTGTTAAAAACACCAATCAACTATTTTTTTGTTACAGAGATTTGAAGAAGCACTTTCAGCCAGAAACATACGTGTAGTCATAATGGAGGTAAGACATTGTTTATATGAAAGTGTACCAACCACCTGAAAAAAGAATTTGTATACCGCTAGGAAGTATAAAATAAACCTCAACAAACTTTATCTGAAATTCCATAGGTCAACAGTTTAGGAGTATGGAGGAAATAAAGGATAACATGAAGATGCTCGCGCGGAACCGAACCTCCAAGTTGGGTTCCGCACGAGCCCTTATCTTGGCGAGCGCGTACAGGTGCGTTGAGTAGTCTACTCACGAGTCGCTTTTATGCTTATAGAGAGTATAATTAAACTTGTAATATCTCTTTATAGAAGTGATATTCGAAGCCCATATTTGGAATATAGTAGACTGACATGGAACCTCTAACATACAGTAAACAAATATACCATGCACTGAGAGGCTCTAGTTGAAATTATGGATTCCGAGGTGGCAAGAAAATAGTGCTAATTCTGTCACCGAGGAATCCATGAAATCAGTATAGGCTCGAAACAGTGCATGATATATATGTTTTATATCCCTCCATCGAATCTTCAAAAAATAATGATAAAAAAGTAACGCGGTTTACACAGTGGTCTATGAGGCCAATACCGATAGCACTTTTTACACGTTATCGGTGGAAAACCACTGATCGATCGCATATCTGTGAAGACATTCATGGTATCGTGCACTATACCATGAATGACGTCACGGTATAGCACAGTTTTCTTCATCCCCATCGGCATTATCCATTAAAATGAGGGATATAAAGTACATTATTTTTTGGTGATTGGTACCATTTAACTACATGTGATGTTGTTCCTTCGAATAGTGTACTAAATGAAATGCATATAGATATTTCATTATCAATTCATAAATTGTCATGGAATTACAACTATAATCTGAATTTGGCATGCTGGTCATTATGGCCTTCTTGTGAGCATATTAACCCTTTCATGACAAGAATTTCTTAAAGGCTAAATTAATCACACGTTGTTCTTCAAATTGGCAATAATAATATTTTTCTTTTAGTGCTACATGGTTCTAATAAGATGTTATGTCTTTGAAAAAAATATACATGGTTAGGTGCTATGTCGAAAAGTTGAAAAAGTGGCCACTTTTGATTAAAAAACAGTGATTTTGAACCTCTCAATGTTTTGCCAATTTAAGGATTTTTTCAAAACTTTTTCTCCTTTTTAAAATTCCTGGCATCAAACGCAATATGGTCATGCAACAAAAATGCATGTGATATATTTTTTAGAGGTTTGAATCAGAAGTTGTTGAGTCAGACCACAAAATGTGGTCAGTTGTCTTGTTAGGGTTAAATATGTGCATGTTAACACTCTGTTGGATTTTATATTCAAATTTCCATTGCTCCAATTCTTTCTTCATTCCTTCTCCCTATTTTTTTTTGTTGTTGCACATCTCTTGTTTAAAAGATATCTTGTTTTATATTTTTTGTTCTAGAAAATCATCCGCTCACAGAACATAGGAACAGAGATGACGCACCAGCTTTACGTCTTCCAGCAGCTAACCTTTAACCTCTTGGAGAAGCGCAGAATGACCCCGATTGACCCAAATAGCACAGTAAGCATCAACCTTGAGATACGAGAGTTCTACTAAAAGTCAATGGGCTTTGGGAGTTCTACAGCACATGTTCCCTCTATTCACATCCATTAATTTAAATGTGGATTCCTCTCTGCCACGTTTTAATATTACATCTTCTAATCTTTATCCTAATATCCCCCTTTTCCATATTTGTGTGTAATACAGACCCTAATGGGAAATCAATTATGTATTTACTTCAACAGAAACACCGAGAATTCATAGAGGAGCTGAGATCACATGCTTTCGGTCATGACATGGACAGTACACGGGGTCCAGCTAATGATTACAAGAGACTGGGCTTTCAGGTATGTCTGTGGTACAGTTTGATCTTTTAAAATAGTTAAATTCTGTAAATTAAGTTATATTTCATATGTTGTTGACAATCCTGTTGTCAAAGATTTGTGCTCTGTGCCTATTTTTGCGACCAGGGTCATATTGGCAGCACATTTTTAGTGCCTGGTGGCATGTCAATTCAATTCAATTCAATTCACATTTATTAGGCAAAATAAAATCACATTTTGTTTAAAAAAACAAATACAATGATAAAAGATATGCCAGGATTGCTAAAAAAGTTAAAAACTTGTAAAAAAGCAACCCCTTATTACAATACAAAAATTACAAAACAATAGAACAATAGAAATAATAAATACACATAAAAATATTCATAAATACACATAGAACAAATAATATAACCAAAAATTCAAACAAATAAAACAATTGATGTGGTGACAAAATGCGTATAAAATATATAAAATTGCACTGAGTCAGGCATGATAAGTGGCAAGTATAGATCTTTTTACATCTCTTTTAAAAATATTGAACCTTCTTTCACCCTTTAAATTATGTTGTAATGAATTCCATTTGAGTGGCCCTTGATATCTGATAGATTTATTAATCAAAAAAGCTTTCGTGAATTTTGGTAAATGGTAGTCATCTTTTCGACTGGTTTTGAGTGAATGTATGTCTGAGTTGAAAAGGAAACTGTCAAAGAATGTGATTGGTAACATATTATTTTTGAATTTGAACATGAAAAGCAATGTATTTTGGAGAAGAATATCTGGTAATTTAAGCAATTTCAAGGAATAAAAAAGTGCAGAAGTGTGCGCTCTAAAGGGAGCGCCACAACACAACCTTACAGCTCGTTTTTGAAGAGTAAAAAGAGGTTTCAACAATTTATCAAACGTGTGTTGCATGTGATGAAAATTTGATGTAATTTGTTGTTTTCTGTGATATGATTTCCATTTTGGGAAAACATTGGACATGAAAGAGAAGGTCGAGTTCTGGAAAAGGTGAAAAATAAGTTGTGCGCTTTATCATCCCTTTCATGTCAGTTTGGAAGAACATCATAGTAGAAATGTCCCCTGAAAGGGACTGCTCCTCCAATGCACTCATATTCAAGATATGACAAGAAATAGATGAAGTGTTCGGGCCAAACATTCCTGCCATGTGTAATTATTTGTGCAGTGCATGTGCTTTTCAGGGAGATTGGGTCAATTTCTGATTCCAAAACCTCACGGTATACACCAGTTCGTATGTAGACATGATCGACCTTTCCCAGTTGCGTTGAGACAGTTTCTTTCACAATTTTATCGCACAACTCGAACTCAACTTTATTTTTAAGGATATGAATTTTGGACACTTGAGTGGTAGGTTCTAGAGTTGAAATTGCTGGTGAGTGCTGAGCTCTGCTGCCCAGTGTAGCTATAACTCTGCTTGTGACATACATGTACACTTAAAGTGTACCAGTCACCAAAAAATATTTTGCTCTGTATATTAGGGGTTCCATGTTGCTATGCTATATTCAAAATATGGGGTTCAAATGTTGATACTGTAAAGAGACATTGCAAGTTAAAACACACTCTCAATATATATCACAGCGACTTGTGAGGAGACTAGGCAACTAGGCAACACACCCCTACGCGCCTGCATAGAATATGGGCCCTTACGGGGGGGGGGGGTTATGTGATCCTTTATTTTCCTCATACTCCTTAACCATTAACCCATAGAAGCCTAGGTAAAGTGTTTTGAGGTTGATTTTATACATTCTAGCTGTACAAATTTTTTTTTAGGTGATTGGTACACTTTATGTTTGTGTGCAGTATCGATGAGATTGATGCCTTGGGGACATTTTCATTGTGTTTTTATTTAACACATAATTCCAAGGGGTTCTGAGCTGTATTGGGCTAAGAATTCAATGGGTCATTGTATTTGTATATATTTTCTTTTAAGTTTGCAGAGTAAAAATAATGTCAATCATAACACAATAACAGCATTGTAATAGTTTTATAGTAATGTATGTTTCATTTTTTTTTCTCTCTCTCTCTTCAGAATGCTGAACACCCTATCAAGGACTTCATGGAGGTTCCTCCAGGTCTGCTGGCCCTTGAGTGCACTACACACTTTGCCAATGTACACAATGAAGACTACACTAGGGTAAGAAATGCTGATCTCATAATGCTCTGGGGGCATTGCTTTATTTGGGCAAAAGTATAAAAGTTTAGGGCTAGTGCTGGGTCTACCATCCCTTGAGTGTCGTATGAAGAGTCGTATAACATTCACCTCCATAGCGCAAGGTGCTCAAGATACTCCAGTGTTGCCTCAGCTTTAGCTTTTGTACCAATTTCGTAAACTTCAAGGAATTTCTTAATACCAAATACTTGTGTTCTACACCTGGGTATGGAGCTGTGAATGTAGATACATGTCTTGCCAAAGCACGTTACTGCTGCGCCATCTCCTTATGTTGGTTGTTAATATTGTTGACTTTATTTCAGGTTGTCTTGGAGAACTGTTCTCGAGCTGATGAACATGAATGCCCTTTTGCCAGATCCAGCATCGCTCTTACCAAAATGCTTTGCGAGATCCTCAGAGTTGGAGAATCACGTAAGTCCTAAAATGCTTGACACAGTTGCAAAGGCATTATTGGAAGTCATATAAGTGAGGCTCTCTTTGTAATGGGACATATGCTTATCAAAAAACTATCCATCCTCTGTTTTTTGTGATAGGCTAAACATTTTTTAAAAATATATAACTATTCAGGGGAGGTCACAGATGAATGACAATTCATTTTCTAAGAAATGTCAAAATTTGATTGGAAAAGATATGCAATTTTAAGCATTCTGAGACATATGATCTCGTTAAGTTGATATATGGCATAAGTCTAATTATGCCTTCTGTTCTTTTATTTGAGGCAATTTAAGTAAGGTGAATGCAATGTGAAAGACATATCTTCTATTAGTGAAATACATGCATGCTAAACTCCAGTTTAGCTCCCCATTAACATGGATGTGTTTATCTTATCAAATTAGCAGATTCCCTGATCATTACATTTTGATTGTTTTATTTGATAGCCAATGAGACTGGAGCCGAGTACTACCCAATGTTCTTCTCCTGCGACAACTCCTTTGAGGAGTTCTTCTGTCAGTGCATCAAGCTCTTCAACAAGACATGGAGAGAGATGAGAGCTTCCCTTGAAGATTTCCCAAAGGTAACATGTCATCCCAAATGATTAGAACAATTTTTGTGATATACCATAACCGAGAAGCTATGTCACATATGACTCCAACAAAACTTTGACACTTAGGCCGACAGCGCACCATAATCCTATGTTTAGTATTCATATTATTGTTCAGAACCTGGATCAGGTCGATTTTATTTGTTGAAATGCCCATATTTAATGCTATGGTGATTTATTTCCAAAATTGGATCGCAGTCGATCGTATAGTGTGTGGTGGGCTTAATGCAAGGACTTCTACAAGTATTACTAGTACTACAACCCAAATATAATTGTTCACAATTAAAGGGATTCAGTAACTTTGTGGGGGATTGATTTAATAAATTGTTGAATTTTGATATCTGTCTTGTATAATGATGATCAGAAGGATAAAAAAATAGCTGGGCATAGAAAGGTTTTCAAATTATAATGCTATTATTAAGATATCTATGACTGAACACTTCCATTTACGAAAGCATATGGCCATACGCTTTAGTCTATCACTGAGTCTATGGGGGAAAATGAGTCTAGCATTTCCGGTCACTTGCATATGTTTACTTTTGTGAAGCACATGATGATTTTGAAGTGCTTTTTTTTTCCTGGACTTCCTTTTTACACCATATTACATACGCTGATAGCATGTAAGGCCAGGCAGCTCAGATTTTATCAAGCCTCTACAAAGTTACCAAATCACTTTAAGTACCATAACCACTACTAGTATTTCTGCCACTGTTACCAGTACTACCAGCCAACTATATCCAATATATGTCTCTTCTGACCTTTCCCCAGGTGATGACAGTGGTACAGGACCAGATCAAGCGAGCTCTGAAGGTGAAGGAAGCTGGCGGGGACATCAAAGCACCCGACATGAAGACCAGGTCCGTGGAGCAGTACAAGCCCACCACCATGGAGAATTTCTGGACCAAGCTGCAGCATTTCAACTACAGCGAGATCCTCAAGCTCAGGCACCAGGAAAGGGATAATAAGGAAGAGGGAACATCTCAAGCTAGGCCTGTGGTGTAAGTTACAGATCTCTGTCCTTAGTCATCTCAAGCCCTCCCTGTAGATCGAGGTCTCATCTCAAACTTGTCCTGTAGTGTAAGTTAGAGATCCCAGAAAGATGATCTTTCAAAGATAAGGTTAGTATTGATTGCATTAGTGATAGAGTTTCTGGACCAAGCTGCAGCATTTCAACTACAGCGAGATCCTCAAGCTCAGGCACCAGGAAAGGGACAACAAGGAAGAGGGAATATCTCAAGCTAGGCCTGTAGTGTAAGTTAGAAATCAGGGAAGGATGACAATAATGTTAATTGTAGTAGTGATAGACGTGTGGATCAACCTGATACACTGTATTTTAAAGGTCAGGCATCAAGTGAGGAATAACAAGGAAGAGGGCATGTCTCATGATTGCCCTGTGGTGTAGGTCACAGGTTTTGGAAAGATAACACTGGTGATAGATCAAAAATATTGTTATGAAAGCAGTGGTATCTGTTGATTTTTAATCTCCAGTGCATTCCAAAGGAAAACCATTGGTTGCGTTGTTCTCTTTCTACTCAATCCAATGACCCATGTCACCTTTCTCAGATCCCTAAGTTTGTCAAAGTTGTTAGTTCATTGATATTTCCCTGACTTCAGGATCCTTTGACCACATGTTTATAGTTTAGTAATGGGTTATTGTTCTCTCTTTTTAACTTCAGAGACCTAAGGAACCAGATCAAGCCCGATATGATAGAACTGATCAAACAACAGAGACTGAGGTTCCTGGTAGAAGGCACCATGTTCAACCGTTACAATCAAAGGGGACGTGCACAAGGTTAGTGATGGTGATCCAACACTTGCTTGAGCGACATTTGCTCCAGAAACATTTCTTCCAGGCTTTCTTTTATCAAAGATATAGGGTTAGAGTTAGGGTTTCAATCGGGTTTTAGGGAAGGTTGAGACTGGGAACTCCTTTTATGTCAGTTTGGAAGAACAACATAGTAGAAATGTCCCCGGACAAGGATTTCTTTTCAAATGCCCTTATATTCGAAATGTGATGAAAAATAACTGAATTGTTCAGGCCGAACAGTCATGCCACATCTGTGTGCAGTCCCATATACCCATTTCTGTGTGCTGTGCATGTGCTTTTGAGTGAGTTTGGGTTGATTTCTTATCATTTTGATGATTCCAAAACCTCACAGTATACACCAGTCCTTAATTGGACATGATCAATATTTCCTAATTTCTTCCCGACAGTTCCTTTCACAACGTAATCGCGTGACCGGAACTCAACTTTATCTTAAAGTTTATGGTAATGGTTAGTGTTTGGTCTTGGGTCGAAGTTAGGAATTCAGTAGATGCAAGTAATTGACGATGCAAAAATACCACACTAGGAAATTCCTGTACTTGACATTTCTTATGGGGGGTGGAGGAGAGAAATAGAAGATAGGAATAATAAGATAAAAAGAATTGTCAATAGAATACCACACCATGAAATTTCTGTACTTGACTTGGGTATCATCAGAAATTTCTTTGTTTTCTGTCTAAAGATCGGTTCTGGTACTGTCGTCTCTCACCCAACCATAAGATGATTCATCATGGAGATATTGAAAACCACCAATCACCACCTAGCTACGAAGCTCTCACCAATAAGAGTAAGTCATTTTTATGTAATTACACCACCTGGATATACATTGAAAAATCATTTCTGGGAATATTAATAGAGATTGTTCACAATTATTTTCATACCCTGCAGTAATCTGTTTTATAGTTACCTTGGACCAATAAGCCAGTTTCGTGGATACAATCTGAGCATGAGCAGATAAAGGTCATCTGTGACAAATTCTAAAACCCACTGAAATGAATACTTCATATGCGCTCGTGAATCTCATGTAATCATTATTCAATTATGCACCAATGATGCATTCCATGATACCCAGGTGGAAGTATTCTTTTCAAAAGGCGAAACAAAAGCTATTCATGAGGCACCTCTATCACTTCGAGAGTGATTATTCTTAGATGCACAAAAAGGGACCTCTCCATGTTTAAAAAATCTGTGGAGATTTTTGGTCATTTCTGACATGTGCCAACTATGAACTGGTCTATTAGAATAAGTTGTAGTTTAGGCTTTCTTTCAGTGGTAAATTGTGCATAGATTATCTTTGGAGGAAATGAAATTCATACTTAAGCATTTTTAATTAACATACTTTGCACAACGTTCAAATTTTGGGGCTGGATTTGCCACCCACAGCATGTTGTGGTTAATACAAAATTGCAGTAATGAAGGTAAAAAAATATATGTAGGTTAACAATTTTTGTTTCTTCTTTCTTTCTTTTCCTTCTTAGTCGCTGTGGCTGATATTCAGGAGATCCAGACAGGGAAGGACTGCCAACATGTCCGCAATATCCGAGTAAGTAAATACCAGTGATTACCAGAGATGTTCACGCGTGACATGGTTAAACCGCCTCTAGAAAACCACAGCGGCAGAATATGAGCCTAGTGCTCTTGTCATTCTCATCAATTCAATTTCAGTTCAATTCAAAATAAATTTATTCTTGAACATCAAAATAACCTGAGATGTACATTCATATAAATAATAGTATTTGAACAAGAAAAGGAGGACAACAAAATATATATACTTCAATAAGAAGCCTCCAAAATATGACATTACATGTATGTCAGATGATACACATTACATTCAGATGAAAAATATACTATTGGAAGAAAAAAAATTCAGCATACACACACACACAAAAGAAAAGAGAAAGAGAGAAGTGTAGAATAATTGACAATTATGAACTATCATAAAATTGAATTTGGTACATTAAGCATAGGTATCAATAATAATCCTTTCAAAGTTTAGTTTTGAATGAAGAAATAGTTGTACATGAAACTAGAGTAACATTAAGATCATTCCAGAGTCATGGCCCAGTATGTGTGAAAGAATTCAGAATTACAATTAAGCCCGTTTCGAGTACTCGATTATACCGTGTACTCGCCCGATAGGGTCACTACTCGACTAATGAAATTTCCATCGACTACTCGGTAACATAGTTGGAACTTGTGAATAACCCCCCAAAACCTCTAATTCAGAATAAAATATAGAAATTTATCACTTAATTGTTAGTTCTAAGATATTTTAATGTCATTTGAATCAATAAAATTCACACGAGAGTGTTTCTTTTCGGTAGCTAAGTTCTCGAGGATCGAGCAGTAAAAACAAAGTCTGGCTATGTATGCTCCCGCTACATCGGAAGCTGCAGTTATAAGCGGGTGTGTGAGCCAGCCGCACACACATCGGTCACCGTATACACCGTATAGCTCACCGTGTAAGCGAGCTCCTATCAATTTTTTGCAAAAATGAAAGGACGCTTATCAGCACAGAATATTTTCAAGATAGCAATAGATGAAAACAAAACGACACTGAAATACTTCTTACTTGCTAACGCGCACTTGTTCGTTGCCGACGGGTCATGCACGGGCATGCCCGTGTCGATTTGACGAGGGCATTGAATTTGATGTCGATCGCACGCTCAGAATGTGCACAATTTCAATACGGAGAAAGATGAATGGGATTTTGTGTACTAAAACGCTCCGAACCCAACTGTACTTCCGGGTACGAGCGCCACCTCTTGGCGACTGATAAACAACTGCAATATGATGATTACGACTGTGATGAAAAGGGGGAAGGAAATGACGATCTATTTCGCTTTATTTTACCTTGATTTTAATTTAGTCTTCACGAAAGTAGGTAGGAGGAGATAATTTGCATTGCTCTGAATTTTATAACCAACACTGATCGTTTTAAACTTGTTTAATTTTAACATTTAAATACGGAAATTGGACATTAGTTACGGTAGTTGCACAGGCAGTTTGGGACTGGTTTCATGGCTTTACGCTGGTGCTCCGGCCTAAAAAGGTTGCGGGCTTCGGGGCCGGAGCGGTCGGCCTGTCTTATCGGCAATATCAGTATACCGAGTAGTCGATTACTCGTCCGAAAAAATGTCCGAGTAAACGACTACCGAAAATGGCCTTTCAAAACGGGCCTAATTACAATTATAACACATGGATAAGTGATTTCGCGTAAATGCCCTTGATGTGTGCTGCAACTTTTTTTCCTACCTCCATTTGCCATTTATTTACACTTAAAAGGCTTTTTATTTTGTTGGGCATTTTTTTTTTTACTGCATCATGGATGATTGAGGCTTAGAAAGTACTTCATCCCTTTTGCAGACTTACACAAAGTTCAGCAAAACTTTGCAGAGGTTTAGTAGACATCCTGCAGATACTGCCTTTGAAATTTTAAGGTCATAAGTTCTGTGACTCCTTTGTAAGAAATTAAAATCTTGCTTTTGTTGCAGAGGTAGCTAGCTATTCAGAAATCAACGCAAATACATGTACTAGTAACAGTCAAAAAATAGTTTTAAAAATTATGCAATTTTTTTTTTCAATTCAAAAAGTGTTACCAAATAATTGTTGTTATTACTTACTTAAAAGGGAGTTATAATCCTTTTCACATCCGCAAAAGTTTCCCAATTATAATTCTTTTGTAATCTATCGCATACTCACACAACTACAAAATTTAGGGCTGCAAAAGGGATGAAGTACCTTCAATGTCAAATAATAGACTGTTCTTCTTCTTATCTTCTCCCAAGAAATGGTTGTTTTAGTCAAGATACAATGAAGTATTGTAAAGTACATTTGATTCAGTCATATATACCAGTAAACACATATATCTTTAACATTTAGATTCTGTGGTATGGCACTGGAATGAAATAAAAGAACATGTAGCATGCTAAAAGTGTTTGAAAACATTTATGACAGAATTAAATAGGAAAAGATGTAGGTAAATGAGCTCAAGATTTTGACAAACAATGTGCCCAGAAGAGAGAAAAGTCAGATTGAGAAATTTCTTGGTTATATCGTGGCCCTATTTCATAAAACCTGTTATCAATAGCAACTGCCTCATTTCTATGACAAATTTGCTCTCTGCCAATCAGATTCAAGGATTTCAGTAGCTTATAACAATCATTGTAACTTGTTGTTGATAACAAGTTTTATGAAACGGGGCCCAGGTCTGTAGTTGTAATTAATGTTATCTCTTTAGATTCTTTTGTGAATGTTCATCCTCAATACCCTTTAAGTCTGCAACCTTAGTTGAGAAGGCGTTTTTTTTTATTACTGGCTTTTAGTGCAAAGAGTCTTAAATGCTATCTTGTTTTACCCTTGTAGGCTGACGGAAGTCTAGCTTTCTCCATCTTGCACCATCCAGACCATCGTCTAGACTTCATTGGTCGCACACAAGAAATCGTAAGTATACTTGCTATCCTGTTTATATACTATTCCAAATACATGTACATGGAAGGCCTAGAAAATCTTGAGTCATTTCAGGCAATCATCATTGCCATCTCCACTGTCATTATCGTCATTATCATTGTATGACAATTGTATGATCATCGTATCTTCATTGTGCCATCATCATCATCATTGTCGGTACAGTGGAACCTCGTTATAACAAACTCGTTGCAACCAAGGAAATCGACTACAAATCGATAGAATACAGAGCAGTGGGACCGTCAAAATTACTATGTTATAATGAGAGTTTGTTATAACAGTGTTCTTTTTAACGAGGTTCCACTGTATCATCATCATGACTGTTACAATTCTTTGAATCTAAGGGGTGTCCTTTTTTTTCAGGGGCTTTTCTTCTGTAATTCAGGCATGAAAATTTTCCGCGTATCCGCGGATTTCCGCTTTTTCCTCCGAGCCTAGATTTTTTTTCCGCGTAATTCACACTTTTCCGCGCACACGTCATCGTGTATACACAGTATACATGGGCATGCAATAAAGACGGAATCGGAGGCGATCCCTTAGCTTACTACACGCATGTACTCACACAGCAACTTGTGTCCGTGTTTATACTGTACGTATATGCGAAGGGATCGCATAATAACTGCCGAGGATTACACAAAATACCTCCCGTAATCGCGCACTCGCGTGAAGGCGGAAGGCTATTCATACTACAAGCACATGCATGTAATTACATGTACACAGTCACACAACCCATGTGCAATGCACATCGTATGTTTGCCAGTGCAGTTGCGATGTCTCAAGTAAGCGAATGATCTGTCTTTTGCCGATTTGGATTGTACTTTTAAAAGGATAAGCCTTGAAAATTTCCAGTTTTACAGCAAGATCATGTGGATAAGAGTAGAGTTTGACATTATCACGGCTTTTGGAAAAAGTAAACGGCATGCATTTTGCAAGGTATGTGATCATCGACGATGGGATATTTCGATCGCTCATGGCCACTGCAGCGCGGCCGTGTTGTTGAACGCAGGAAGTCAAAACAACTTCATGTCATAAACATTGCAGAAATCATGGCATTCTGTGGCCTCAAAATAAAGCGCAAAGACATTGTCAAAAGAGATAATGATACAGGAGAGGCAAAATCTATAGACATTCTGTACCGAGAAAAGTCAACTTACTGGTCTAGAAAAGTAAGTTGGGATTTTGGGGAGTGGATTATTTGATGTTAATTTAGCTCACTACTCAGTTTTATTCATGAAAGTGCTCTGCACATAATACACATTAAATCGCATTTGGTGGTATTGATAAATTATGTACTCAGAGCCTGTTTTGGTATGACTTATGCTATATAAAATCATCCTGATCCAGATTCTCATTGAATATGAGGTTAAATATCTCACCACAGAATGCACTAGATTGCACAATTTTGAACCCCAAATTTGAAAAATCTCCCTACCGTGGGAGGGGGGACACCCCCCTCCCACACCCTCTCGCAGCTTGGTCGCTTCGCTCCCTCGCTTTGGTTCACGAAAGTTTTTCAGTGTTTTTCATGAACAGCAATTTTCATGCCTGGTAATTATAAAAAAATCATTACCATCCTCTTCATAGTATCCATTTCGGGGATTTTTGTTCTGCTATATTAAAATCATCATTATCATCCTCCTTGGAGTATCCATTTCAGGGGATTTTTCTTCTGTAATTGTAAAATCATCATTATCCTCCTCCTTGGAGTATCCATTTCAGGGGATTTTTCTTCTGTAATTATAAAATCATCATTATCCTCCTCCTAAGAGTATCCGTTGCAGGGGATTTTTCTTCTGCAATATTAAAATCATCATTTTCATCCTTCTCATCCTCGTGCTGTTCCTCACAATCCTATCATTACTATTATAATGATTTCTCACTCTTCTCCTCACACAGTTTGACATGTGGACGGACGGACTGAACGTGCTCCTGGGGAAATCCATGCTGAGCAGGCAAAAGGAGGCCGACCTGGAGGCACTCCTTGGGATGGAGATGAAGATCCGTCTCCTGGACATGGTCAACATCCCCATCCCCACCACGGCTCCGGTCATCCCTCCCCCGCCCACTGATTACAACTTCTACTACGACCAGATATAGATCACCCCCTTTATTTTGTACCTGTTATGAATGGTGCTAGAAAACATGCTAGGGTAGATACCGTGGTGGTTATGACGAATGCTCTGGTGACAATTGCTCTAATAAACTAACCAATGTCCTAATGTAACTGCAATCCTGAACCAAATACTATACCTAACCTGGAACATAGCTCTGACCATGAACAAAACCTTGCACCCAGTTGCAGATTTAACCCTAACCCTAACCTTATAGTGAAATAGACACCCGAGCAAATGTCGCCAGATAAGCATGCAGATTTTTCACCAAGAAAGGGGGTATTTCACAGACTTTATGTAGCTGTTTGTCTTAATTTTATTGATGAAATAGTCACATTTGATGAAAATACAAATGACCCATAGACTAGCAGCTGAAGCATCCAAAACTGCATCTACCTGTGGATAATTTTAGGTTAATGTATTGTATTCTGGTGGGTCATCTTAGCTTGATAAGAGCATGAATTATAAAGCTTCATGAGATGTAACGAACTGTACACATACTATGCTATCTATCCTTTCCTTCCATAAAGTAAGATGATGACTTACATGTAGCAGATTACACTCAGGTTAGGTAAAAGGCTAATATTTCTTATATTATGATTGTATGTGGTGTAATGCTCCAGGGTACTTCATAAAGAGCTACTACAGCCCAGTGGGTCAATAAAGTCATTTCATTACTCGCCTGAACACAGTTTCATTTGGAAAGTTTTATATCTTCATGCTGAAGAGTAGAATTGTTTTGAATTTTTTTCTTTTGGATAGTGGGGCATCGTGAGCCCTCAAATCATGAAGGAAAATTTACCAATATTATTATCGTATCTGGAAATCTTCGACAAGTCTTAGTGTGTGTAATGCAACACTCCCGGTGCTCATACCGTTAGTGTACTTCTAAAAGAGAAACTCCAAGTGTAAATTCTCCCTGACAAGGATACCGACAAGGGTAATAATTATGTCAGTGTGTACTGTCAACCTGCCCAAAAATGGTTTGGTCTTCCCGCACCATTTCCCCTGGGATGTTGCAAGAACAGTTCACTCAATTAAAAAAAAACCAAGGGTAAATACGGTAAATCTCTGCTGAGAATCCTGCATGCAACTATAGGACACAGTGATATGTTAATCTATTTTGATTTGTATTTTGTAGATTATGAAGAATGTTTATTAACTTTAATTACAGGGTGATTGTCAATAATTATGGTATTAAATCAACTCTGGTGAAGGGATGATCAACAACGTATTTAAGAAGAAGAAGAGGAAGAAGCCCCTCCCCCACCCCCAAATCCATTGTATGTCTTTGGTTGTAAAATTGATGAATTCATGGTGTGAAGTAAAAAACGAATCTTGTTTTGCCAGTTATGGATCATTAGCAAATTTATTTACTGATCTTATGAACAAATGTTATTTATTTGATTAGTTTGACACATTTTCATTTTTGTTTTAGATCTATAATTTTGAAATTTGATAGAAAAGGGTGTACATGTAGTATTATATGGGTTCACCGTATCGGTGATAAGAAGCATGTAGTTTAAATTAAGAAATGTGTCAGTTTGCGTACATTATATGTTTATTATAATATTTTCAGGATCTTAATTGGTACATGTATGCTGATTTTCATTAAAAATATTGATTTCTTTCATTTTGAATTTATCAACAACATAACATATCCATTCTTTTTCCACTTTTAAGTTATTTGTGATATCAACAGTTGTGCACGGACCAAAACATTTGTACTCAGACATGCCATTGTAGCAGGACTACAGGACATTAAACAGACTTTAAACAATCATAGAATGCAGTATGAATGTTTAACAGATAACCAGTATATTAAATGTTTGTGTAGATAATATTATTTATGTATTATATTCTATACTAGTGTATGTATATGTAACATGTAATCTTATGATAATTTTAGTGATACATCTTGTGAAATAAGCGGCCACCTCTCATTCTGTGTGTGTATGCACAGTTTGCACACACTTGCATGTAAAGTCTGTGAAGATGGAAAGAAGATGCCATGGCATTGCAAGCAATAAGCCATCATTGTGTGGAGCAAATGAGTGGGGTCTTGTTTTTAGAGAATCTTGAATCATCATGTATTTATGATTCATTAAAGTGTTTTGTTTTAATGAAAAATTTAGATGAAGGCAAAAAGTTTATACATGTTATCAGTATTTAGGCGACATCATTGATAGGGGTTAATGGGTTTGCAAATCATGTCTTCTTCATGACTAATTTTGACAGGAAAAGGAAGCAAAGAAGGATGACACTATGGATGTGGTCAATTGTATGCTTAACATGATGTGCTGAGTAAGCAAAATTTGATGCGGATATGCACTTTATTTTACATAAATGCACTTATATGAATCAATAATTAACAGAATTGGGAAGACAGTCCAACCTGCTTTAGTGACCACCTTTATAGAAAGACCACCTGTCCATAAAGATCACAATGTTTGTTTCCCTTGAACAGCATTTCTCATTGAAACAAGTACTAAAGGAACCTATCCATAAAGACCACCTGCTCATAAAGACTGCTTTTCTTGTCTCCCTTGAGTGGTCTTTATAGACAGGTTTCACTGTACTTTAGTTGCAGGCTTCCAAATGTGACATCGTGTCCTTTGCTTGTGAATGTAACTGATCCGTAGTTTCAAATTATGAAAATTGACCCCCCCCCCCCCCCTTAAAAGAGAGTACCAAGGTAGATGAAAATCTTTTGTTGAGAGCCAAAAGGGGTGTTAACACATCTACTTTTATAGAGTTAAACATCGTAATATGGCTCACAGCATATGATACCTGTATGTGTGAAAATCATGAAAGGGTGCCGATTATACATATTTCATTTAAGGTAAAAATGCATCTCCTTTCTAATAGATGAAAAACTGCAAGAACATGTCCCACATCATCCTTCCAGAATCTACAGTCTTGCCACTATGTATATGTTGCACCTATTCATTGATATGGACGAAAGAAATAAGCATGTACTTCAACACATCACTGATTTTGACATACATGTACTCCGTCACCCATTCTTGTTAATGTGTCACAAGTTACAGTTTGATTCACCAAAATTATCACTCACTGAGCAAAACAAAAAGAATGTAACTGATAGAAATGTGGAATTTGACTTCAGTAGGACTCTTCTAATCTTTTAATAGTGAAAAATAGAAATGAGTCTGTTAAATTTTGAGATGTCTTGACAAATGAAAATCTCTACACTACGGACATCACCGTTTCTGGGGTACATATTGTCATATCCTTTTTGTTAAGTAAATTATAAATATGTGCACATAGATGCATTTTTGTATGCGTTTGTATAATGATATATGCAATAAATACTCCATGAAATACAAATGTGTTAGTACACCTTTATATGCTTTCATATTGACTCACATTTTTTGGTGTGCTTTACCAGTTTTGTATGACTAATGGACTTTTAAACAGATACTAGTGTTATAGGAAGTAATTGTGTGTTGATGATGTAAAGTGAGAAGAAATGGATGAAAAGTATTAATGTGGGTCAAAATCTATTTCCATAGTGCAATAAGAATATTCTTGGTGTAAAACTGCCAAATAATCGTCTTTCTAACAAAGACATTTTTCAACTTCTGATTAGAAAATATATATTTTTTTCGTGGAATTTCTCAATTCTATGTGGATACAGATACAAGCAGTTATTGACCTCTGGAGAAGGCTGTTGAGCCTTTCATGGAATTAGGTAAAAAATTATGAAAATTTATGTTTTTAATTTGTACCAAATGCTAGAATTATGCAGCAGTATTCCTTGAATTACCTTCATTCATTTCTTTGTTAAAGACAACTTCCATTTTTTTCACACTTAGCAATAAAACAAAATACAAAATTTTACAAATCTTTATAACAAAAAAAAAAAATGGATATTATCTGTTTTGGAGTAAGAAAGGGTATATATGATCACATTCTCATTTATTCCAATTCCATTCCAATTCAAAGGAACAATCCACATTACCCTGATCTAGAGAATAAAGATAACAGGTTATCATAAGATACAAGTACATTGGAATTTTGTTATGAAGAACATTGTTTTAACCAGGGGTGGATCCAGGATTTTGTAAAAGGCAGGGGGGGGGGGGGGGAAGGGCACACAAATGCAGGGCTGCCAGCTTTGGGGAACTGCTTGGAGGGAGAGTCATATTTTTTTCTTCTCGCCAGCCCTTGAAAAGTCGCTCAGTGATTGGGGGGGGGGGGGGGTTATCAGATTTTATGGGGTCCAGTTTTCTCTATAATATTCTGACAAAAAAAGGGTTCTCAGTTCTAAAAGGGGGGCACAATGTATACTTTTCTTTCAAAGGGGAGGGGGGGGGGGCACAAGCAGGGATTGCCCCCCCCCCCAAAAAAAAATCTACCACTGGTTTTAACAAACTCTGTTGTAACAAGGTTATTTTGCTAGTCCAATTTCTTTGCACTCTGTTTTTTATCCCTGATATACCCTGTTTCGATATGTCAAGGTAATTTTCTTTGTCCAAAGGTGTTTGTTATAACAAGGTTCCACTGTAGAGTTTCATTAAATCATTCTACAGGTAGAATGATTTTAGGCACTGAACAAAATAACCGTAAGTACATGACATTCATTTTATATTGTATCTTTATTGCAAACAAGATAATTTCATGTTATGATAGTAGATGCATGTTCATACTTCATATTTCAAATGAGTACAAAAATATAACATTTTTCACAATTTATAGTGATATTATCTAGTTATAAGTTACATATCACAGGTTAATTGTATGACAACAGATAAGTAATGCACACATTTTATACCTGGCCATGAATTTAGGTGTGGGTTTGTTTGACATGTTAAATAACAGGTGAACCCTTCTATTATATTACGTACAAAGGACACAATTTAGTTTAATTTTTTGGTTTCTTTGCTTTTTTTTCTTATGGCCAATTTCAGTTTAAGATATGATTTTATGAAGTACAAAGCCCTCAAAAGCAAAAATATGATCTATGCCTAAACAAACAAATAGGTCCATAACATGTGCTGCTAACTAATATTGTATACTTGGACAATATGAATAGAGAACCTACTGCATTGTTAAACAGTGTATTTGCAGTAATTGCTTTTTATCTATCTGGATGATATATAAATCAAGATCTTTTTATTTCTCAATGGCATAATGATGAAAGTAGATGCAAGCAGAACTAAAAGAAAAAAGAAACAATTCCAAGCAAAGACAAAAGAGTCCAAAAACAACAAACAAATCTTTTAAATAATAAAACAGATTCTAATGTGACATATTTCATTTGTGTGTCTACAGGTGCATTTAACAATGTTTTCAATTAGTTTGATTTTCCTGGGATTTACTTGTTCAAAAGTACAATGTACCTAGAGCATATTGCTTATAGGATAATAAGAAAAGGTTTCATATTAAGTGCATTGGATAAATGAATATAGTTTTTAAAAAACAAGGAACATAACAAAACAGTTTCTATTTTCCATAAAGACACAGAAAACACAGATATCTACTTATTTTGGAGAGGTTAACAAATTTTAAGAAAGAACAATTTTTGCAATTAAAAAAATATAGACAGGCAAACAAAATGTCCACTTCTTCTAAGTATCGTTTTCACTGAAATGGTAAATATACAGGTAAAAAGTGAAATATAAATGATGCAAAAGTAATCTCAAATGCTATGAGCACCAAAATAAACTTGAAAACAAAAATTGAGGTAAACATTCAAAGAGAAAAAAGAACTTTGCAAATGATCATCTTGGCAAAAAAAAATTAGACTTGACATTTTTTTTTTAATATGCAAATTATGGCAAGTTTCTTGCAGTATGCATGAATGTTCCTTGCAAAGGCATTAAGACAGAAAACAAAAGGCAGTAGAAAAACATGGTAATGACCACATGAAATTCTGACAGAATCTAACAAATTGTCATCAAATATTACAATCTATAAAAGATATTGCATCCCTGTGCATACTAGCTTTGACAGAAAATTACTTAGTACATGTACAGAAAAATAAACCTGAAACTTTTGAGTAGTCCAAACAAACATGACCATGAATTTATCCATAATTTTGTTGTTTGGCTAAGATATATGCATTTTTGTTGGTGCTTTATGGCACATTACTAAGAATTTTATTCACCGGTACAGTTTGCTGGTCTACGCAACCCCGATATACGTGCAGTGGAGGAAAAAATTATTAGACCAAGCTCCAATTACAGGGGTGATGTATTACGCATACAAACGAACAAAAATGACATTTTCTTTGTACATGTAACTCCTTGGATAAACAACACATCATACAAATTTCAAGTTGCTATTGCGGTATTTTGTTTCCTTCTTACAACAGAAAAACATCATCATTGTGGGTCTATCAATTTTTTGTATGGCTGTTGACGACAATTTTCCAGACTGGTGATATCGAAAGTTTCCATTTCGGTATCACCAGTCTGGTAAACATGTTCTCCTTTAATGTATTTCAACTCACACATTCGCTGGCCGGTTTATCTGTTCGGACCCATTTTGAATAATAACGTAATTGAATCATCTATATGAAATCAGTTAAGCACTAAGCAGTTCAGTGAGCTGTGGGAATGTTAACAGAAATCTCATCCACAGCTATTATGGATAAAATCAATAGACCCAGACTGATGTTATTTCTGTGGTAAGAAGGAAATAAATACCACAATAGCAAGCTAGAATTTCTGTGATATGTTATTAATTCCAGGAGATTCAATAAAAATGTCAATTTTGTTCGCCTGTATGCGTCATCTATAACCCCTATAATTGGAGCTTGGTCTAATAATTTTTTTTCCAGGTTTGTATACTTTCAAGGGAAAGTCCACCCTGATTACAAGTTGCTTATAAAAGAAGCAGAAAAATTAAAGAAACAGATCAGTGAAGGTTTGAGCAAAATACGATAAGAAATAAGAAAGTTATGAATTTTTGAAGTTGTAATCAATCAAACACAAATTGGCAACTCTGTGACGTATCTTAAAGGGCAATCCAACCTTGGTAATAAGATGATTTGTATGAAAGCAGAAAAATAAGAAAAACAGGATGCTGAAAGTTTGAAAGAAATCGGACAAGGACTAAGAAAGTTATGGGTGTTTGAAAAATGAGATCACTACATCTATGCGAATCTCAAATTGGCAATTTGGTGAGTCAATTGTGACATTTTTGTGGACAACTCTCCCATTTGTCGTACACAAAAATATCATTAATTTGCGGTTTTCTTCGAGGCGCCTTTACCCTCTAGGCAGTACTCAAAATATATTGGAGATAGCATATTGTTATAGGTCCTCATGAACGAAAAGATCCTACTGAGTAATGCATTTTGAAAAAAAGTGACCTTTTAGTCATTTTGTGTGTTAGAGCGAATGGGGGAGTTGTCCACAGCTACATCACAGTGACATTACCTATTCAGCCAATTTGAAATTCCCATATGCATAGTGATTACAACTTTCAAAAAATCATAACTTTCTTATTACTTGTCCGATTTCGTTCAAACTTTCACCAATCTGCTTCTCTGATTTTTCCTCTTTCTTTCAAAGCAACTTGCTATTAAGGTTGGATTTCCCTTTAAGAGCTCCTCGCCCAATTGCCCTGTAACCCAAAAATCATTAATTTCCATTTTCTCTAAAGAAAATATTCAAACATATATGCACCTTAGATATAATCATTGCTCATATATGTTTTTACAAAAAACCTGTATGAAACAAATTTATTCCTTCAACAGAAACTAAGAAAATGACGATTTATGAAATTTTCTATACTGAGTAAATGGGAGGCTGATGCTCTAGTGCTGACCCTAACCTCTTTCAGGGTGGACTTTCCCTTTAGGTAATAAAACAAACTGCTAGATAGCTTTTTGAATTGTATGGTTGGTAAAATTTAAGAATATAAATAATGTAATTCTTATATTGCTAAGATTATTGCCAGCACATGTATACAAAACTGGCAGATTGGGAAAAAGAATCTACAAATACAAGAGGATGCCAAAAAGTTCTTTTAAAAAATTTGAAGAAAGCATCCGGATTGTACAGGTGAGTGCTTGCTTAAAACTTACAAGACCCTCTTCATGTTGATACATACATCCATAGCCGATTGATTCCTTTCTTACAATATAAGTAAGTGTTAGGCAGTAACAACAAGATAAAGTTGAAACTATCAATCTCTCCATCAAAATATATGTATGGTGGTCATGAAGGTCCTGATGTTTAAAAGAAAGAAAGAAGAAAAGGAAAGGAAAGGGGGGGGGGGGGGAAAAAACTATCCAAGGAATCAATTTGATTGCACACTTCTACTTTCAAATGGAAACTTGTCAATGTCAGATATAAAAATGTGGCTGTTTCTCCGGCCACTTTCATCAGCAAGTCAGGTGGAATTATTTTGTGCGGCACTGTAAAGCCATATTTCACAAACATGATGTTTGGAGTATAGCAAACATGTTGTTTGAGGCCCAATTTTGATCAGAGTCTGAATCTTCACTGGCTCTGTCCTTATTCCTTGGCCTTGCCTTTTGCCGTTGCCTTCCCTCCTGTTGCTTGGATCTTGACTTTGGCTTCCTAGATGACTGGCTGGACTGTTTCTGCTCAGCAGAGCCTTTGGCTGTCTTCCTATGACCAACCCTCCTACATGTAGCCTTGAGAGTGACAAACTCATGCATGGAAACAAAGAGCTGACATGCTATGGGAGTGTCTTTGAAGAACATGGATGCAGCCCACCTCTGGAGGGGTTCTCTACCTGATGCGTCACGGAGTGCCATGTACAGGCTGTGCATGATAAGGCCATTGAAGAGGATAGAGACATCAGGGCAGTTTGGCATGGGGCATTGCAGAAGTTCGTTGAAATGGATGCCATAGACGAGACACTGCTGGAACTGAGAGAAGCTGTGAGAAATAACAGGGTCAGGTTTCCTCTTTCTTAATCGTCCGTGGTGGTGGCTAAGTCTGGTGTGCAGAACGTTAGATTCAGTCCAGGGTTCCTCAGAAACAGTGGAGCCTGCGCACTGATCCGGGAGATCTGACTCTCCTCCGTCTTTGCATCTCTTGTGTTGCCGCTGGGTGTAAAGATAGACCCAGCCAACCAGCAAAGCAGTGATGTGGAGCTCATTGTGGTGGGAATCCTTTGAGTTCATCCAATGTAGCATCACAAGAAGAGCGAGCTGGAAGTCAGCAGGGAATGAGATCAGATCCATGCTCGTTGTAAGACTTGGTGCAAGAACCTGCACCAACATTTTCTGCTTATCTGTCTCTGGGAGTGATGGAATCGCGGCCAATGAAGGAAGCTTGCCATATCCTTCCAACATGTGCAATGGTGACACTTTTCTTCTTTGGAAGCCATCTCCATTTCTTATGTACACATGACAGGTATTTGATCCTTTAGAATCCTTTCCTTGAGGCTTGCCAGCAAGCACAATACCTGTCAATACTGAAAGCAAGAACTCTGATGGCAACCATACACTTGGTTGCCTTGGATTTTCCACTTGTACGCTAGAGAAACAGTACTTCTTGCTCAAGATATTGATCAGTAGGTTTGCAAATAAACCTGCCTGGTGAGCGATAGCCACCCACACTGGTGTCCCTATAACAGAGCATAGTTGGGACTGGGATCGGAAGTCTGCTGGAAGTCCTCGTCTTTCGAAATATGGCAGAAGGCTGCTGGAGTCATTTCTTGTCTGATACATTTCCATAGAAGCTTCAAAGGCGCCTTCTAAATCCTTCTTATTCGGAATAGATTTCCACACCTCTTTCAGAGCACTGGCACTTGATCTCTGTTCACTGAGCCAGCACAGGAGATGCTCTAACTGCATCTGTCGTTTACTGCCAGTGCTATGGTACTTGCCATACACCTGGCTTGACAAGAACGGGTTCAGCAAGTCAGCATCAACATAGTCATTCCCAGCAAGGGTGGCAAAGAGAGGCAGCAATTCCTTCTTAACATGGAAAAAGATACAGAATGTGTTGACTTGATAGATCTGACCCACAACAATACATTTTCCTCCTTTGGATCTAAGAACTTGTTTCCACTTTAGTAATGTCAAAGGAAGGTAGCCCCCTATGATGTCCATCACTAAGAAGTCACTGTCTTTTCCTACAACTGGACAGTGCCAGTGATTGGCAAGAACAGCTATCTCTCTGTCCGCCTCAAACTGACTGATGGCAAAGCCCACGTTCAACTCGGTAAGAACCTGCTTCATGATGCACATACTCAGTGGAGGCATCAGGAGACCATCTCCTCCATGAATTGCTTCCCCGGCCATCCTAATCTTATCCTTGAACCTGTCCAGCATGGTGCCAAGCTTCTTATCATCAAGGTCAAAGCTTCCATCAAAGACCACATAGGGGGTACAGTTGCATTTGAGGAGATTCTGGAAGAAGTACAGGATCTTGGAACGGAGGAGTTCATACTCCCCACCATGTGACATACGGTCTGCATGGTGAGTCTGAGATAGCAGGTACCATAAGAGTCCGAAGCCATCTATGACAAGCTTGGTGTCCTGGAGGGTGATTTCTTTGAAGAGCCTCTTTGAGTGATTCTCCACCAGCGTAGTCAGGCCCCTGATACCCATGTTTACAGCTGTGTATGCACCAAAGATGGCAGATGGAATATGCTCAATGTTCACCTGAAAAGGAAAAAAAAGACAAGAGATGTAGGGACTACTGTAGTGTTTTGATTTTTTGAAGTAGAGGTCTTCAAGAATTTAGAATTAGATCTAAGGTGATAAAATAGTACTGGGTCTACTTCTAAAATATTAAATACAGTGGAAACTGACTATAACAAGAACCTTGGGACCATGAAAATTACCTTGTTACATCAGGAATCTCCTTATATCAGGTTAAAAAAACCCAAAGAATACAAAGACCCGGGACTAGCAAAATTACCTTGCTATATCAGGAATCTCATTATATCAGAGCTCTTTATAACAAGTTTCCACTGTATCAACCAGGACTGTATGATTGGGGGCCCCTTGTCTGCGCACCTAACATTTCACTTGAAATTGACCAGCTTTTCCTTTGGTATTCCTCTAATGACTGACCTCATTTTAATCCTCTGAAGTGAAAATGCCCCCCGCACATGTAGCTCAGGGCGCGAGTGGGCGCTAAGTATAATTGAGCGCCCCTCGACAATGACTACCCTCGACCAAGTATATGCAACTCTGGGCGCCAGGGGGCGCTATTTGATAATCAGCAGAGCTAGCTCTGATAATCAGCACCCCTCGCCCGAGTGTGTGTGCGCACAATAGCGCACGGCGCGTACAATTACGTACGCCCGGCCCAGGGAGCAGTACAGGAAAACAGAACAAGATGTGAAGAGAACCGAGAACAGACCAGACGAGAAAACACCGAGATCGACATAGTGACATACCGGAGCATACTGCTGAGCGACGACTACGACGTGTTCGACGACGATTATTGGTAAGAGACCAATAATACCTCGGCGATCGCAACAATGGCGCTGCAAGCAACAAAAAGCTGCGCTTAATTTGATATATTTTGTAATTTGTAGTAATTTATAGTAATATATCTTGTAGGTACATTTAAGATTTGCAACTTGGCACGTCGAAAAAATACAACGACGTACCTGCAAGATTGTATTTGTATTTTTGCTGTAACTTAAGATTTACTGTATATTTATTCTTATTAATGTAGTTTTCCGTAGAAAATTAAATGATTTAACTATTCTGTAACATAATTCGACATTTGGATGTGGCGCGAACGATTAAATACACACGCCGTACAGGCTATTCATTGACAAATTGCTTTCTTTTATACGCCGCATCCAAAGCTATTGTTCAATCGCGGACCTGGGATTATAGGTTCGCGTTTGGCGGGAAACTGCATCAACCTTGTAATTGACCTATTTCTTTCATCATTATTTACTTTTGGTATATAATTATACATTTATTTATACATTAATACTAATTAGGGTGACGATTTTACTTTCTATTATATAATTTTTTCATTGACAAAAATTGTTGTCGAGATTTTCGTCACCCCCAAGCTAATCAAACACGGGTAGACTTATGTTTAATTATTTTGACTTTATATTCATTTTGACTTTATGTTCAAAGTTCTACATTTATTTTACTGGTTATTATATGAGTTTTGTTTTTCTTATAAGTTAGATTTTATTTTCCAATCGCCGAGCCGGAGAGGAATTTCCATTTCTCCAGCTGCTTTACATTTACCGAAGCTAAGACGAACTCTTCGGTAAGTGCACTGTAGATTTAAGTTAATTACAGTGTGCCTGTGTTTGTTTTTGATTGAATTACGGTATTCATTGATTAAGTTATTTGTTTTAAGTGATAGTTGAGCGGCAGCGATTTCCGTGTCCTTAACTTTTGCAAAATTTGCCCCCTTTTCGAAGCGTCGGGCTCATCTAGCATAGTTTGGCGATACGGATCTCATGGCTGAAATATATCGCGCTTATATAGTTGCCCCCTTCTTTTTAAGTGTAGGGCTTCTCTGGCGCCATTTTTTTTTTTCAGCAGCGTCTTACATAATAAGTTATATTTCTCCGTGTATATATATATATTTGATATTGTTATCCAGATTACTTGTAGTGAATGACGTTGTGTGATTACTGTGTTTATAGTAGCATAATTGGTCTATTTTACTATTTTACTATTATCGAATTTGTAGTTTGTAAATTCATGTATTTTACTTTTATGTCGCTGCGATAAGTAGCGATTATTGTTATACCTGTATTGATTCTTCCCCGTTCAAGGACGAGAGGATGAGGAGATACAAGTAGTGTAAGTAATATTATAACGAAGTGTGACTTTTATTAAATGCGCATTTGTAACTCGCGATCTTGCGAGATTTAATGTGACATTTAATTTATTCGAGTTCACTTGGATTTCATGAACTCTTTGTATTAGATTGCATTTAATGGTTGCTGGATTTATTTAAGCAGCCGACATATTTTACGTTTGTTTATCTGATATCATTCATTTGTATCATTCGGCAAGTGAATAATTTATTTGCCAAATTAGTATTTAATAGTAGCAGTAATTTTGACTTAACTCAAGTGGACAGATTGTTTGTGGTGGTCGTTTTGTCGCGTGCAGTCACATAGCCGAGTGGTTTAAAAAAAAAAAAAAAAAAAGATAAAAAAAAAAAGATAAATAAAATATATACTTACCACGTCGGCCGTGTGAACTTATATTGAAGGTTTTTGGTTGCGTCTTTGATTGATGTGACTGAGAGTAGAAGTCCACTGTATTGTACATTTAACGTTAATTCATTCCACTTGTCTGCTCGTGCATTACTTTCATGCAAAGTGGTGCGCAGATACTGGAATAAATTTTGTGCACTATTATATGGTGTGCACTGATAACTGTATATATAACTGTGCCCTCATTGATATTTCTGTAAGCGGATTTATTTATATATATATACATATTTCTTATAATCCGACTGCACACTATACATAAAGTTCGGAAATATACCGATCAACTGCGAACTTGAAGCGCAGTGTTTGAAGTTAAGTTAATTATACTGTAAATACTTCTTTAAGTTATCGGTGTATTCACTTTATTTATATATAATTAGTTTCGGCGCAGTATTTAGGCGCTATCGATAATTCTTATTTCAATTTGAACTGCGCGCAGAAGTATACTGAGCGCTTTACTGAATTACGTATTGCCTATTTCATATTGAATATTATTTATGTGCGCTTTTTGACGGTGCATATCAAAATTATAAACCCAGTGTTTGCTTTTGACACGGTGCGTCAAATACAAAGCGCTTATGAATATTAAGTGCTTTATTGAGCAGATTTATATAAGAATAGATTATTGCAAGAGCATTTCGTTTGTAAATATATATTTGATTACGACTTTCTATATTTATATTTAAATATTCTCTTGCAATAAGTATATTTATACAGTTATACTAGTACTTGAATTTGTTCAACAATCTTGGTCAATTGATCACTATGGCAAAGGTTCTCATTAACACATGTGATGTCAGTGAGCTTAAGCAGGTACCAGGTATAGGAAATACCTTGGCCGAACGCATTCTCACTTTGCGCGAGGGCTGCGACATCTCTCCGAACCTTCTTTCATCCATTCCTGGTATTAAGAATGTTGCGGAATTAGTCAAATATTTTGATTTTTCACCATTTGAAGGGGCTCACAAAATTAGTAAGTCGCGGTCACCAACTGGAGAGGGTGAAGCCTCCAACTCTTCCGAGAAGGAACACAGCTCACCCCCCAAACTAGAAAAGGTGCCGCACACTGCCGACTTTCAACAGTCGAATCACCCACCGCCGTACCCCTATGAAAAATACCCCCCTCCGGCATCTACAAGTGAAAAGTCGGTAAGAAAGAAAACAGCGCACCCCCCTTCTAAAACTGAGGGTGCTTCGGCGATCACAAACTCTGACGACAAATTGACCCCTAATCCTGACAACAAGATTAGAGATGGTCAACAACGATCTCCACAAAGATCCCGACACGATCATTATCGGGAATCTCCCCGTCGTCGAGCGGAAGACAATCGCCCCCCTTCCCGACAAGCAGAATTCAGCTCAGATTGTTCTCAGAGGACTGGAGGTGAAGGGCAGCATCATAGGAGGCCAGTAGAAGATCGCAATGTCGATTCTCCTCATAGGTCACGGCATGACCGCAGTTCTTCCCGCAATGGGAGAGGTCGTGACTATGACTTGAAAAGAGGATACGATGACCGAAGGGATCGTTATGATCACTCACCCGAGTATCGCAGTCGGGGAGAGTATAAATCAATTTCTCCTAGAAGACGATATAGCTCCAAACACCAAGCTAGAGACGACCGTGATTATGATTCTCCCCACCGGTTTAGAAGGGAGCGATATTATGATTCTCCCCGCCGGGCTAGAAGGGAGCGATATTACGAATCTCCCTCCCCGTCGAGACGGGAACGATATTTGGATTCTCCCCCTCGATGTTATAGGAGTGATCGTAATGAATCTCCTCCACGCCAATCTCGAGGTACTCGTTATGAGTCCCTCTCGCGCCGTACACGTGATGACGATAGGTATCGCGAAGCACCCCCTCGAAGGTCATATTATGGTCATCGATCGTGGGAGACTCGATCCCCTTCACCTGTACGACACTCAAGGCGTGACCGATACACCAACGTATCTTCTAGGCGAGATAGTCGTGAGGACAAGCGGTCGGTGGCATTCGCATCACCACCTCCAGTGGTGAGAGCCCCATCCCACTTAAATCAAGCCCCCTCATATGGGTATAATGAAGCCCCCAACTATTCATCGAACTTTGTGGAGGATGTACCCCCCTCTGCTAGATCAGGTAGGGGTGAAGGGTCAACTCCCAGACCCGTTGCTCTCCCTAAGACCATTGCATTTGATGGTACGGGTAGCTGGCAAGCTTTTATTGCCAAATTTGAACTTTTTGCCGATGAAAGTAAGTGGGACTCTAACCAACGTAGAAATTATTTATGCTGGACCCTAGATGGTGAGGCGGGTAAATACATGGCGGTAATACTAGAACGTGAACCGCACATCGTATATCAGGCGTTGGTCAATAAACTGGAGAAGCGCTTCACTATGCGAGAGTTACCGGAAGTGACGCAAATGCACTTCACTTTTGCGCGTCAAGCCCCCGATGAATCTGTCGTGCAATGGGCGGATCGCTTAATGTCACTAGCCTCTCAGGCCTTCCCGGACCTGCCAGAGGGCTATGTACAAAAGCAAGTTGTAATGCGTTTTTGCCAGGGTACCTGGGACAAAGATGCAGGACAGCATGTATTAAACTCTCGTCCGCGAACCCTTGAAGAGGCAGTAGACCTTTTCAAGTGGTTCCAGCACACACATAGAGCCATATTTGGGAAGCTCCGGAAAGAAATCAAACAGACTTCTCTTGCTGAGGAAGCTCGCCCAGAAATGACTGTGCATAAAGTAGAAGCGCCCTCTCCCACACCAGCGAAAGGGTCACTAGATAAACGCGTGTCGGTACTGGAGGGAAAGATGGATTTAGCACTCAAACATCTGGATTCCCTAAAAACCACTGTCCAAGGTCTGACCGCGTCATTTGCACAGATAGAGACCTTACAGTCTACTGTGCAGGGATTGAAGGGATCCCTCCAAGGGCTGACTGAGGCAGTAAGAACTCGAGCCTCCCCCGCCCGAGCCAGAGGCTCCCCGGCCCGGGGAAAATCCTCACCGAGTAGGAGCAATCTGTGTTACGGGTGTGGCAAGCTTGGGCATTTTATACGGGAATGCCAGGAGGCCAAAACTGGAAAGTCAGTGTCCTTCATGTGCGAAGATGCGGGAAACGACTGGGGATCGGGAGAGGAAGAGGGCCATCCCCGATCCAAGTAGACATAGGCCCCTCTTCACCCTACCCCGAGGCAAATCCCGGCCCTTCGCCAACCTCACTCTCACCAGAGGGAAACCCAGCTTCAGAGGTAGGTCAGAAGGGCAACGGAGCAGGTGTCGCTTTGAACACCCTGGCAGGAACATCACGGGAGGGAACCCCTAATGAGTCAAGGGAGGCGAATATCTCCCAACCCATTAGTGCTGGACGTCCTCCCTCTCTACCCTGTCACTGGTTGACGCCCCCATGGCCCCCACCTATCATTATGATGGATCACCGGACTCCTGACGAATATGGCCCCCATTTACGACTTTAGTAGAGCATCCGACACACGAAGCAGATGGACATCTTTGTTGGTCAAGAATACACATTCCATCTCTTCTTGAGTGTGTTGTTTACAAAGTCGTTTCACTCTGACCTTTTAATGCGTGGGCTTATATTGTAGACAATGACGGCTTAACACCGACCCGGGAGAAAAAACATCGGAACTTGGATGTATCTCGCATGCCCGACAGTGATTTTTATGTGAACATTACCGTCTGGGCATCGAGCCAGAGTGTCTTCCCTGTGGTGGGTGTCCATAGAAAGGAAAATCCATAACCATGCCGGGTAATTACTAAGATTCAAACTGTGAGTGGCGGAGAGGCGGAATTCATCCGGCCCCCACCCCCAGAGCAGTGATTGATCCCTTTCTGTTTGTAACTCTGTTGAAATATTTTAACTGAAATAAGGGTAATTAGGTAATCAGGTAATGGTAATTTTTTTTTAATGTCAGCCTTCACCCCCAAAGTAGAGAGTATTTGTAGATTATGGCTTATGGCTTAGGGCAAGCCGGGTTTAGGCTGTTTCAGACTTATGCTTTCTTTCAGGTGCAATATACATAACAGTATTTCCTTGGCGCCTTTCGGGGTTTTACAGGTTTCAGCCGGTGGCCCTTCCATGTATATGAGTGGACTAGGTCTGCTTCGGACTGAGAAGTCTGCTCGACGTACTGAGCCGGATTGTCCAGATTATACCTTCGACCAGTGGAAGGATGCTCATCAGAGTTGGCCCTGTAAGCAACTCCCCAAAGACCAGAAATAAATTATATATTGTTATGCAAGAATGGCCTGCGATGATGTAAATAGGTAAATAATATGTAAATTCATGGGCCATTATTCCTTTTCATATTATTTGTGAATCATTGTGAAGAGGTACATGTAAAATGAGAACTTAGTGATTCCATCAGCGTCTGTATATGCAATTTTTTGTTTGTTCTGACGGAAAATAATTTCCAGTGACATATGACACATATAATGCAATATAGATTTATTTCTCCTATGAAATAAATATGTAATGCAGATTCGCCCCCTTTCTATAGCGTAGGGCTTGGGCATTACATTAAAATTTTAATGTTCTGGACATTTTAGATTTATGGGCATAAATCTTGTTGGTCGGGAGGTGTGAAGTGAAAATGCCCCCCGCACATGTAGCTCAGGGCGCGAGTGGGCGCTAAGTATAATTGAGCGCCCCTCGACAATGACTACCCTCGACCAAGTATATGCAACTCTGGGCGCCAGGGGGCGCTATTTGATAATCAGCAGAGCTAGCTCTGATAATCAGCACCCCTCGCCCGAGTGTGTGTGCGCACAATAGCGCACGGCGCGTACAATTACGTACGCCCGGCCCAGGGAGCAGTACAGGAAAACAGAACAAGATGTGAAGAGAACCGAGAACAGACCAGACGAGAAAACACCGAGATCGACATAGTGACATACCGGAGCATACTGCTGAGCGACGACTACGACGTGTTCGACGACGATTATTGGTAAGAGACCAATAATACCTCGGCGATCGCAACACCTCATATCCTAGAGAGTAACTGTGCCAAAAATCTGATTAAAATTCGAATAAGAACAATTTCATTTTCACAAGAATAGGCGACGCTGTCATTTTGACACTAAAAAAGGGAAGGTTCCCTTGTCTGCGCACTCATTCACTTATCACGCAGTTTGGGATATTTTGCATGAAAGGTGGCATTTTCAAGGCATGTGAGTAAAAATGCATAAAATAGTTTTTCCTCATTTTTTTCACTGATACATAGATCTATCACTAAAATTGATTTTGTTCAATGCGTCTTTTGTGATGTTAGAATCGCGCAGTTACGCGTATGCGCAGACATGGGGCACCAAACCATACTAAAAAGAGCAAAGCTTTTCGTTATCTGGCATTAAAACATAAATTAATCTATGAATTTAGTTGATCAAAATTGTATTGTCTAGATCTTCCGTTAGATAGTCTACAGCGAGGCTTCTACATAGCACATGTAAGTAAACTGAAAATGCATTGACATCCACTGTAATATTGATAGAATTAGTTTCTCTAAATGGATCTTGCATTGCTGTCCTAGATCTAACTACTCCGCAACTGGAATTTAAACTGGAGGCGTGGTTGAGTGGTCGTCATTTTTAGAGCAGAGTCAGAGAATAGTCAGAGATTATGACGGATTAACGTTCATGACGTATGCCAAACTAAAATTTTAAAAGAAAAAAGCTGCTCTGTTTAACTGAAAGTCAAAGACAAACTCTGTCTCTGATCAGGAGATCAGTGATCATCTTAAAATTTCACGCGAGATTTAAATCATTTACAGTATTTAAGGTACCGTCAGTCGGATTACACTTAATCATGACATACCCAGAAAGAGCGTTATGTCCATCTCAAATCATCAGCAGTCGCATCGTTTTTGACTGGGCTCCCTCCAGATCCAAAGACCAGCAACGGTGTAACGCTAATTAGCGCGAGGCTGGCCCGTCACAGCAAAGCGATCCGCTGCTAGCTAGCTGGCTGCAGTTGAGAGATATCAACAGCAATGTACAATGCGCGAGTGCTGTATTATGAACATAGACGTACCATATGTAACGCACGACCGCGCGCCAAAGAGACCTAACCGCACGCGCGGAAATAGCTAATATGGTAAACATGGCAGCCTACATTTTTAACAACACTGTGTCTAGTACAGACTGACTGCCTGGATTGAAGATGTCATTATGGATGATAGGAATTAGCTACCAAGCTGTTGACAGGCTCGATTACAGAACTGAAACATCCATAGTCGTGTTTTTTAGTTTTCATTGGTGCCAGGTACTGTTGTCTTGTTTTATATCTTCATGCTGAAGAGTAGAATTGTTTTGAATTTTTTTCTTTTGGATAGTGGGGCATCGTGAGCACTCAAATCATGAAGGAAAATTTACCAATATTATTATCGTATCCGGAAATCTTCGACAAGTCTTAGTGTGTGTAATGCAACACTCCTGGTGCTCATACCGTTAGTGTACTTCTAAAAGAGAAACTCCAAGTGTAAATTCTCCCTGACAAGGATACCGACAAGGGTAATAATTATGTCAGTGCGTACTGTCAACCTGCCCAAAAATGGTTTGGTCTTCCTGCATCTTTCCCCCTGGGATGTTGCAAGAACAGTTCACTCAATTAAAAATACCAAGAAATAAATACGGTAAATCTCTGCTGAGAATCCTGCGTGCAACTATAGGACACAGTGATATGTTAATCTATTTTGATTTGTATTTTGTAGATTATGAAGAATGTTTATTAACTTTAATTACAGGGTGATTGTCTATAATTATGATATTGAATCAACTCTGGTGAAGGGATGGTCAACAACGTATTTAAGAAGAAGAAGAAGATCCCACCCCCTACACCCATTGTATGTCTTTGATTGTAAAATTGATGAATTCATGGTGTGAAGTAAAAATAAGAATCTTGTTTTGCCAGTTGTGGATCATTAGCAAAGTTATTTACTTATCGTATCATGAATAAATGTTATTTATTTGATTAGTTTGACACATTTTCATTTTTGTTTTAGATCTATAATTTTGAAATTTAATAGAAAAGGGTGTACATGTAGTATAATATGGGTTCACCGTATCGGTGATAAGAAGCATTTAGTTTAGATTAGAAAATGTGTCAGTTTGCGTACATTATATGTTTATTATAATATTTTCAGGATGTTAATTGGTACATGTATGCTGATTTTCATTAAAAATATTGATTTATTTCATTTTGAATTTATCAACAACATAACATATCCATTCTTTTTCCACTTTTAAGTTATTTGTGATATCAACAGTTGTGCACGGACCAAAACATTTGTACTCAGACATGCCATTGTAGCGGGACTACAAGACATTAAACAGACTTTAAACAATCATAGAATGCAGTATGAATGTTTAACAGATAACCAGTATATTAAATGTTTGTGTAGATAATATTATTTATGTATTATATTCTATATTAGTGTATGTATATGTAACATGTAATCTTATAATTTGAGTGATACATCTTATGAAATAAGCGGCCACCTCTCATTCTGTGTATGCACACACTTGCATGTAAAGTCTAAGAAGATGGAAAGAAGATGCCATGGCATTGCAAGCAATAAACCATCATTGTGTGGAGCAAATGAGTGGGGTCTTGTTTTAAGAGAATCTTGAATCATCATGTATTTATGACTGATGAAAGTGTTTTGTTTTTAATGAAAAATTTAGATGAAGGCAAAAAGTTTATACATGTTATCAGTATTTAGGCGACATCATTGATAGGGGTTAATGGGTTTGCAAATCATGTCTTCTTGTTTAGACTAATTTTGACAGGAAAAGGAAGCAAAGAAGGATGACACTATGGATGTGGTCACTTGTATGCTTAACATGATATGCTAAGTAAGCAAAATTTGATGCGGATATGCACTTTATTTTACATAAATGCACTTATATGAATCAATAATTAACAGAATTGGGAATACAGTCCAACCTGCTTTAGTGACCACCTTTATAGAAAAGACCACCTGTCCATAAAGATCACAATGTTTGTTTCCCTTGAACAGCATTTCTCATTGAAACAAGTACTAAAGGAACCTATCCATAAAGACCACCTGCTCATAAAGACTGCTTTTCTTGTCTGCCTTGAGTGGTCTTTATAGACAGGTTTCAGGATTCAAAATATGACATTGTGTCCAATGCTTGTGAATGTAACTGATCCGTAGTTTCAAATTATGAAAATTGACCCCCCCCCCTAAAAGTGAGTACCAAGGTAGATGAAAATCTTTTGTTGAGAGCCAAAAGGGGTGTAACACATCTACATTTGTAGAGTTAAACATCGTAATATGGCTCACAGCATATGATACCTGTATGTGAGAAAATCATGAAAGGGTGCTCATTGTACATATTTCATTTAAGGTAAAAATGCATCTTCTTTCTAATAGACGAAAAACTGCAAGAACACGTACCACGTCACCCTTCCAGAATCTACAGTCTTGCCAATATGTATATGTTGCACCTATTCATTGATATGGACGAAAGAAATAAGCATGTACTTCAACACATCACTGATTTTGACATACTCCGTCACCCATTCTTGTTAATGTGTCACAAGTTACAGTTTGATTCACCAAAATTATCACTCACTGAGCAAAACAAAAAGAATGTAACTGATAAAAATGTGGAATTTGACTTCAGTAGGAGTCTTCTAATCTTATAATAGTGAAAAACAGAAATGAATCTGTTAAATATTGAGATGTCTTGACAAATGAAAATCTCTACACTACGAACGTCACTGTTTCTGGGGTACATATTGTCATATCCTTTTTGTTAAGTAAATTATAAATATGTGCACATAGATGCATTTTTGTATGCGTTTGTATAATGATATATATGCAATGAATATACCATGAAATACAAAATGTGTTAGTACACCTTTATATGCTTTCATATTGACTCACATTTTTTGGTGTGCTTTACCGGTTTTGTATGACTAATGGACTTTTAAACAGATACTAGTGTTATAGGAAGTAATTGTGTGTTGATGATGTAGAGTGAGAAGAAATGGATGAAAAGTATTAATGTGGGTCAAAATCTATTTCCATAGTGCAATAAGAATATTCTTGGTGTAAAACTGCCAAATAATCGTCTTTCTAACAAAGACATTTTTCAACTTCTGATTAGAAAATATATATTTTTTTCGTGGAATTTCTCAATTCTATGTGGATACAGATACAAGCAGTTATTGACCTCTGGAGAAGGCTGTTGAGCCTTTCATGGAATTAGGTAAAAAATTATGAAAATTTATGTTTTTAATTTGTACCAAATGCTAGAATTATGCAGCAGTATTCCTTGAATTACCTTCATTCATTTCTTTGTTAAAGACAACTTCCATTTTTTTCACACTTAGCAATAAAACAAAATACAAAATTTTACAAATCTTTTTAACAAAAAAAAAATGGATATTATCTGTTTTGGAGTAAGAAAGGGTATATATGATCACATTCTCATTTATTCCAATTCCATTCCAATTCAAAGGAACAATCCACATTACCCTGATCTAGAGAATAAAGATAACAGGTTATCATAAGATACAAGTACATTGGAATTTTGTTATGAAGAACATTGTTTTAACCAGGGGTGGATCCAGGATTTTGTAAAAGGGGGGGGGGGGGGGGGAGGGCACACAAATGCAGGGCTGCCAGCTTTGGGGAACTGCTTGGAGGGAGAGTCACATTTTTTCCTTCTCGCCAGCCCTTGAAAAGTCGCTCAGTGATTGGGGGGGGGGGGGGTATCAGATTTTATGGGGTCCAGTTTTCTCTATAATATTCAGACAAAAAAAAAAGGGTTCTCAGTTCTAAAAGGGGGGCACAATGTATACTTTTCTTTCAAAGGGGAGGGGGGCACAGGCAGGGATTGCCCCCCCCCAAAAAAAAAAAAAAAAAAAAAATCTACCACTGATTTTAACAAACTGTTGTAACAAGGTTATTTTGCTAGTCCAATTTCTTTGCACTCTACTGTTTTTTATCCATGATATACCCGGTTTCGATATGTCAAGGTAATTTTCTTTGTCCAAAGGTGTTTGTTATAACAAGGTTCCACTGTAGAGTTTCATTAAATCATTTTACAGGTAGAATGATTTTAGGCACTGAACAAAATAACCGTAAGTACATGACATTCATTTTATATTGTATCTTTATTGCAAACAAGATAATTTCATGTTATGATAGTAGATGCATGTTCATACTTCATATTTCAAATGAATACAAAAATATAACATTTTTCACAATTTATATTGATATTATCTAGTTATAAAGTTACATATCACAGGTTGATTGTATGACAACAGATAAGTAATGCACACATTGTATACCTGGCCATGAATTGAGGTGTGGGTTTGTTTGACATGTTAAATAACAGGTGAACCCTTCTATTATATTACCTACAAAGGACACAATTTAGTTTATTTTTTTGGTTTCTTTGCTTTTTTTCATGTGGCCAATTTCAGTTTAAGATATGATTTTATGAAGTACAAAGTCCTCAAAAGCAAAAATATGATCTATGCCAAAACAAACAAATAGGTCCATAACATGTGCTGGTAACTAATATTGTATACTTGAACAATATGAAGAGAGAACCTATTGCATCGTTAAACAGTGTATTTGCAGTAATTACTTTTTATCTATCTGGATGATATATAAATCAAGATATTTTTATTTCTCAATGGCATAATGATGAAAGTAGATGCAAGCAGAACTAAAAGAAAAAAGAAACAATTCCAAGCAAAGACAAAAGAGTCCAAAAACAACAAACAAATCTTTTGAATAATAAAACAGATTCTAATGTGACATATTTCATTTGTGTGTCTACAGGTGCATTTAACAATGTTTTCAATTAGTTTGATTTTCCTGGGATTTACTTGTTCAAAAGTACAATGTACCTAGAGCATATTGCTTATAGGATAATAAGAAAAGGTTTCATATTAAGTGCATTGGATAAATGAATATAGTTTTTAAAAAACAAGGAACATAACAAAACAGTTTCTATTTTCCATAAAGACACAGAAAACACAGTTATCTACTTATTTTCGAGAGGTTAACAAATTTTAAGAAAGAACAATTTTTGCAATTAAAAAAATATAGACAGGCAAACAAAATGTCCACTTCTTCTAAGTATCGTTTTCACTTAAATGGTAAATATACAGGTAAAAAGTGAAATATAAATGATGCAAAAGTAATCTCAAATGCTATGAGCACCAAAATAAACTTGAAAACAAAAATTGAGGTAAACATTCAAAGAGAAAAAAGAACTTTGCAAATGATCATCTTGGCAAAACAAAATTAGACTTAACATTTTTTTTTTAATATGCAAATTATGGCAAGTTTCTTGCAGTATGCATGAATGTTCCTTGCAAAGACATTAAGACAGAAAACAAAAGGCAGTAGCAAAACATGGTAATGACCAAATAAAATTCTTACAGAATCTAACAAATTGTCATCAAATATGAAAATCTATAAAAGATATTACATCCCTCTGCATACTAGCTTTGATAGAAAATTGCTTAGTACATGTACAGAAAAATAAACCTGAAACTTTTGAGTAGTCCAAACAAACATGACCATAAATTTATCCATAATTTTGTTGTTTGGCTAAGATATGTGCATTTTTGTTGGTGTTTTACGGCACATTACTAAGAATTTTGTTTACTGGTAGTTTCCTGCAAGGTCTACCTAACCCCGATATACATGCAGTGGAGGAAAAAATTATTAGGCCAAGCTCCAGTTACAGGGGTGATGTATTATGCATACAAACGAACAAAAATGACATTTTCTTTGTGCATGTAACTCCCTGAATAAATAACACATCATACAAATTTCAAGTTGCTATGATTACAAGTTTTTTTTTATAATTCAAATCTTTTATTGACATACTTCAAAATTCAAGATCATTTCTATTTTACATAAAAAAATGAATACATAAAAAAATCATACAGTCTCAAAGTAAAGGTTACATGGAATATCAAAGACAAAATACATTTGAATTAATAACATAAGCAATAGACAAGTTTCCAATCATATTCAAAATCAACCAATTTTTGTTCCATGGTGGCAATATATCTATTGGTTTTAAAACAATCAAGCATGAAGGATGTTAATCCTTTTGCAGATGGGATAACTGATGAACATCTTTTTTTATAAATATAAAACTTTACAAACAAAATAACAATGTTAATACACTTATTTGCATGTCCTAGCAAAATCGTATCTTTTGTGAAATCAATAGCCAACTTATGTTTCTTTAATATTTTGGCCCTTACAAAATTCCAAACAGTTTTCACTCTTGTACATTCACAAAATAAATGAATAATTGTTTCTTGATAACAATTACAACTAGAAATTTTAATTCGTCACTGAAGACGAATTAGGTGGTCTGTCCTGAACTGGTCAATTTTTTTGTAAGATATGATGATAATTGGGCAAGATAGTAAACATGATAGGGTCGACGACAATGATGATAAGATGGTCATATATGTGATGACAGTGAAATTGACCATGCGAAATATGACACAGAAATGACATTTCGTTATGAACATACATGATCATAAGTTGATTTTCAGAAAATGGCACCTGGATAGAGTTATAATGAAATCTTGACCTTGTGATTTTCACAACATAATTGTCCTACCAAGCCTCATGTCTGTGCCAAATTTCAAAAAGATTCAAGGTTCCGTTTTCAACTAATGGGCCCCACAAAAAGAAGGGGGTTGGGTGGTGGTCGGGTTATTAGTATGAGATTTTCCGTTTTTTCATCTGGCAATGGGTGAAAAAACGGAAGATTTTTGACGAATCTTTGAGTTGGAAGTAAAATGGACATGCATTTCCTTCAAGTTTCCACCATTGGTTTGGTTGTAGAAGGCGGAATGGTCGAGAAATTAAGGAAAAGATGGACAAGAAAACGACGTCTACACTTAAAAAAAAAAAAAAAAAAAAAAAAAAAAAGCGAATTGAGCCATATTTGGTGTGCATGTTGTTATAAGATATGGGGGTATCCAGGCATTCTGACGAGCTGTGGCTGATTCCAGACAGGCATGTTTTTAGCACTTTTTACATTATATTGCCCATTGGCGCGCGCGCGAATTTGAAAGTTTGACGCGCGCGTGTGGCATTATGGAATGTCGAGAATGACTGAAAATAGTTTGAAATTGTCAAGAATAGTGTCAGGAATACAAACCATGCAAAAAAACGACGTTTTTACGTTCTGTACGCGCTGCGCACGCGCATAACGCGCGCGTAGACGCGCACGGACGGAAAATTTTGAAATGCTTAAAATGCCCTGAACCATACTCTAATTTGATTAAAAAGTAATTTTGAGCATTTCTAAATTTTGACGCGCGCGTACGTGCGCGTCATGATGCGCGTGCGGATTTTGTTGACATTTTATGTTGACCCATGACCGGAATTTTATGTGTGTCAAATATGGTTTATTTTTGATGACTCGTTATGAAGATATGATCGATAATGTGATTTCACAAAATGGCGCCTGGATGACGTCACGATGACCTGATGACCTTGAAAAAGATAGGGGCACTTGACCTTGATAGGCCTGATAACTGACGAAAATTTGAAGAAAATTGATCCAGTTGATTTTGAGAAGTCACGGTCACAAGAAATGGGGAGAAAAATAAAAATAAAGAATAAATAAAGAAAATTCGTACGAAATTAAGAGGTGATCTGTCGATACCGACAGACCACCTAAAAAGAACAGTTATCATTTTCCTTAATTTTCAACTTTTTCAAAAACACATTTGTTGTCAAAATTCTTACTAAAATACTATATTGAAACCACTGAAATTTGGTATCCTTGACCGTCTTAAAGGAAAGAAGAAAAATGCTTTTCCAAGATCTAGAGTCATATTCTTTATCAAGTTCTAAAGACCATTTCTCTCTTGACTTATTACTCAATTCCAATTTTTCTTCAACTAAAACTGAATATATACCTTTTATTCCTTCCTTACACTTTCTAAAAAACTTGCTATAATAGCACTCGACTGGATTTTGAAGTTTCCCCTCAATTCCTGTTAATACCTCTCTCCATTTAGACTTAATAGAGCAAACAATGCCCCAAAATTCTAGATAATTAGTTTTGACACCAAATTTTTCAACAAAAGAGTGAAAACTGATAAATTGTCCATTTTATTCTAGCATATCATTTACAAAATATATTTTCTTTTCAAACCAATGACAATAAAATACTACCTTTTTACCAATTACAATATTATCATTTTTCCATAAAAACGAACTTAAAATATTTTCTTTTGAACTCAAAATTTGACTGTTCACCATATTGGCCCAAGAGATCAAAATTATTTGAAATCTTTTTTGCTAATTCTAACACAAAAGTTGAACCGTAAGTGAAAACTGAAATATATGTGCTCGTCTGAGCACTAAACAGGCTAAATACTCGATCACTGAGACGCAAGCGCCTCATCCAGGCTATTTTAACAGCCTTAATATAGCTTCTCAAATCTACCATCTTAACACCACCATGACCATATTCCTGAATTATTTGAGTTCGTTTAATTCTGTCGGGTTTAATTACCCCAAACGAATTTAAAAAACATGCTATTCTGCCTTTTTATTTGTTCTTCACTTGGGTTGGGCAACGCATTCAACAAATAATTTAGTTGTGACACCAACAAAGACTTACAAACAACAATTCTCCCTAGAACTGTGAGCTTTCTTTTTTGCCAATTATCAATACATTTACTGATCTTATATCTATAATCTTTCCATAATTCAATACAACCATTTCCTCCATGTTTAAAGAAAATTCAACCCCAAATAGCTTGAAATGTTTTTCCCCCCACATGATGTTCATTTCAGGACACAATCTTATGTTGGAATATCTCCTATCTCCGAACCAAACGGCAGAAGATTTTTCTAAATTTACTTGTAAGAACTGTATGCCAATGTTTTACCCCTAATTTCACACGAGAGTATTTCAAAGAACAACTGATCATTTATTTCAAATCTTAACTCCCCTTTTGGCAAATGTTCTTCCCAATTTATTGAGTATTGTTTTGTAACCATTTTAATTGTGTCCTTTATCATTTCTACATATTCTTTTTCCCTCAAAAGTGAATTATTGAATTTCCAGAACCCTTTACCCTTTAATATTTTTACAAATCTAAATTCCAAACAAACCGGAGAATGATCAGATCTATATTTTATTTCCAATATCACACCCCTGAACCAATGCCATCAGCTCACTTGATATAAAGAAATAATCCAAACGAGCTCCTTTTGAAATTTTTTTTACATGCCATGTACATTTCACACATTAGGAAAACATCTCATTTGAGATCACCTCACCAGTTCACCACTTTTCCTATGTGTGACCAAGGAGTTATCTGTGATAGTTTTCTGTGATAACTCCTTGGTGTGACCATGACCTGATTGGAAGACAGGCAGTGGTCAGTCCAAGGAGTTATCACAGAACTCCTTGCTTTTATGTACAGGGATTTCTTCATGTGCTTGAAAAATGTTTATCATTATTATCACTACAGTCATTATTATCATTATTAGTATTATCATTTTTTTTATCATCATTCTTACTCTTATTATCAATATTATTATTATCATCATTATCATCACTGAGTAGGAGATTGTCACTAAAGAAATATCTACAGGTCCTTCTGAATAATCATACTGAAGGGGGAACTTTAAGATTTTTGAAACTATATATAGAAGCATGTCCTTTATTACAGAATTACATAGTGAACATATTGAAAATTACACACACATATATATCCATGTAATTATGGGATTGTAATAATTTTGATCGGGCTAAAGCTGTTAGTAATGATTAAAGTTGGTTTTAAGGCAATTTCTCACGCATTACATCATTACCAGACAAACAGCTCTTTATTTCTTCATATTATCCTGAAGTACCTCATTGATCAATGACAGATTATGGATTTTTGCAGTGGGTACAGGGTGGGCAGGGATTAAGGAAGCAAGGAGAGCATTTCGTTGTTCCCTTACCGGCGACAGATTTCTCATCATGTTATTAAATTGATACATGATGACAAGAGGACGACATAATTATAAGATATTCCTTTTGCAAAGATTTCTTGGCTTACCAATACTATCAGCCCGGAGAGATGCCCGGGGGGGGGGGGGGGGCACTCAGGTATATTGGTGTACACATGCGTGTCCATGGATTTAAAAAATGCCCCCTAAACAAGTTTCATACTTTGGTGAAAAGACACCCCTTAACAAGGATTTCGCGTGCTTTTTCATAAAAATTACCGGCCTAAACAGGTTTGATTGAAATATTACCCCCTAAACAAGTTTGTCTTAAATATTACTCCCTAAACAAGATTAACTTAAAGTAGAATTTCATTAATTTTGAATATTGATTTAATTTTTATTATTGCATAGGTGAAGCTTAGATTGAACAAGGTTATCAAAATTCAACGCTTGGAAACATTTGAAGTAATGATTATCAATTATGAAATGATATAACACAGCCCCGCTATAGCACCTATAGAGCTCTTTGAACGCTGCTGAGATATGTGACGTCATACCGGGGAGCAATCCTTCCTAAGCAGACGATGCCCCATAACATCTTATACATTTTCAGTGCCTGTTTTGTCATCTCATCTTCACTTATTTCTCTTACTTCACTAGCGTCAGTATAAATGCTTATTTGTTGCCTCACTCTAAATTTCCTGCATGGTATTATTTTGATGAAAAATGCAGCGTTAAACAAATAAAGGAATCAATCGCTTGTAAACAAAAAAAGATGCCATTGTATTTTCAGCTGCATGCACCGCGGCATGTCGGCGTTTCAAGAGGGAACGAATACCATCCATGCTATAATTCAGCGGGCTTTACAATTCGAAAGTGTGATTTCTTTGATTGATCATTGACCCTTATCATGACTTTTTACAAACAAAAGATTTTAGTTACTAGAAACGGTTTCACTTCCTTTTAGAATGATGTGAAATACGGTCATGGTGAAACAAACCAAACTCTTTATAATTTAAAAATAATTGCATTGCAGTTACGTTCACTTGATATAGGACGTCGTCTGCTTAGGCAGGATTGGCACCTGATGTGACGTCACGAAAACATCGGTATATTTCTGGCGAATCGCTCGGATATCCCAGATGCTGAGAAGTGTTTTTATTTGTGTTATTTTTTAATCATCAAACACGCAGTTAACGTAAAACTTATACGATTACCATCTGCAAGCTTTCTAGTTTCTAGAGATACATTATTGAGCATATTTGTGATTTGCTTTGAATATCTACTTTAACCAACATAAAAAATACACGACTTGAATTCAAGATCACCTTTTGCAAACTGACATATTCTTCACCTTTGGTGGATAAATTCTTCACACAAGGCAAACAAAATAAACTGCACATATAGGAACTGCTGTTAAACTACAAATGTTATTATTTACTTCAATTATGTAGGACAGGTTTCAAACTGTGTACTCCGTTAGGAAAACTCAACTCCCGGGTCAACTCCCTAGGTTCCTGTAATTGAGATCAAACACCCGTTTTTCTGCGCACGCCACCGCTCAAAGGGCGTTCAAGTTCCTGAAAATCAGACTAAAAATGTTTTGTTCGTACCATTGCCGCCGGAATGAAAATGACCCCCTAAACGCGTTTGGCCGCATTCCGTTCAGCACCCCCTTTTTGTTGAAAATCGGCGTTTTCGGACCCCTTAACACGTAACGCGCGTTACGCGTCCTGGATGAAAAAAAAGACCCCTTTTTACGCGTTTTTTTGGACGCGCATGTGTACACCAATATACCTGAGTGGCCCCCCCCCCCCCCCCGGGGAGAGAGCTAGATGGTAGTATAAGACGGTGTCAAACCAGGGAAATGTAACTAGAAGGAAAGGCAAGTCGAGAATTGCCATGCCGACAACTCATCCCGCTCGAGCATGTACACCGAGCTCGTAAAAATATGGCTTGTAAATCCGCTCGACAGTTGGCTGGCCGGCTGAAGTAGGAGTAAGGGAGGGAGAATTCTGCCACTCATGTCAATAAGTTTCGCGCAATTTGTTGCATCTGCGCGTAGCCTGAATGTCATCAGAATGACACGTGCGCGCCACTGATCTCTGTAGAGATCAGTGGTGCGCGCGCACAGAATCAGTCTAAAAACACAAAATATTTCATAACTAATTCATAAAAAGGCCAGAATTCTACAAAACCAGTAGAAGTCAAAATAAGAAAGGTCAAACCTAGAACTCTTACTCTTTTAAGAAACCTTTTAACTGGTTAATTCCCACCATTAACAGCACTGCTAACCAATTAACAAAATTACCTTGTCACTGCGAGTCGATTACTTTCCCCATAGAAACATGTGTAATTTGGGTGTTCTACGTTTTTGTGAGGTAACATAAAAAGGCCGTTTTCAAACAAAATTGGCCAGAATTCTACATATGAGATGATTACATTTTTATGCTCAGCAGCTTCTTTGTTTCTTCAATATTCATTTTCCTTTTTAACTGAATTAAATTGTTAAAAAGTGAAAAAGATATAAGTATTTCTAAAAGTTGAAATTTACGTTTTTCATGATTAATGTACAGGGTTCTATGGAGGGAATCGCAGAGGGAAAGTGATACGCGCGCGCGCATGGTTGAGAATGCAACACACTTTTTGGTATGCAGACAAAACCCCCCATGTTCGGACTTTTTATTTCACATTAGTTTTCACTTCTTACTCACAATTTGGAAGCCAATATTGTTACTATAGATCATTTTCACTTTCGTTGTCTCGATCGGCATGCTCGGAGGCTATTTGCCCGCTAATATCAAAATCCCATCAACCCGAGTCTGCGTCCCACCCACAGCACCTGGGGAGCACTCCGGCCGAAATTACCTCTGCGGTATGCTACTAGTATTAGAAACCGACATTTCTAGACATCGCGTGTTCTACATTGATTTATTTGTGACTGTACTTAGAGCTTGCGAACGCACCAAAAATCCCGATCGAAAATTTCTTGAAATAGTGAATTTTTGAAACCATTATCCTTAGAGACCGCCGATTTCATCGCTAAAATGTGACATTTATGTATACTTTTTCCACTGCTAGTGCTGCGGTTCCTCTGTAACTTTGCTTTGGTACGTATACGTACGGTACTGTACAGTGTGATTTAACTATACGGAGCGGCCGAAATCCCTACTGGCCGAAAATACCCGGTCCGTACTACAGTAGGATTTTACTAAATGACGGACAGGCCGAAATCTCCTACTGGACGAAAATACCCCCCCCCCCCCTCTACTATGCCCGTTGTAAAACAAACAATCTAACGATTTTCGTGATACATGATAGAAATTACTTTTGCGGCGAATAATTAGCATTTGAACCCATTCTTTTGTGAAGTCGATGATTTGAAAGCAGTATTGGTGTTTGTGGAGTTCCTTCGGAAAATTTGATTCAATGTTGCTACTGTTGTCCAATTGCGTGTTAGACTCTATCATCGTCAATGAGTGAGACTTACAGTACGGTCCAGCATGTCTAGGGGCAGGTAGAACTAGAAGAATGGGCCTTGGGATTGAGTTTTGCATCAAACCCTTAGACTCGATCCATTGATCAAAACGGTGTGGTAATTTTTGTTCTAGTTACATTTCCCTGGTCAAACAACATGACGAACTCAGTTTTACAACTAACCCAATCGTTACTGCTCATGCCCGTGCCGGGCTAGGCTACGGGAATCGCGAAGCGAACAACTTAGCATTCTGTGTATAGTGGAGATGTATTACCGCCTGTGACAAAGACTATTTCTGCCAGAATTCCCCGACTTTTAAAAGGCAAAATGAATTTTCGGTGAGGTCCAGCCTCGAACACCCCACTTTGCAGTCTCGTGTTAAAGGGTGACTAAATTAGAGAGAAAAAAGGTGCTGTTTCCATGTATTTTTGCTTTCAATTAAATCACGAATCTGGCAATTGATTGTCAAAATTATGTCTCGTTTTGGCGAAAAAGGGGGAAAAGTAGAGGTTTTGGGACCGTTCCTTAAAACTCGTGAGCTGATTGGCAAATTGACGTCACACCCCCAAGTGACGTATGAAGAGTAAGAGGCACAAGATCTGCAGGCTGCGGCAATGTAACATTGTACACACAATGCGGTATTTGACCCCTCTGTTCAACGGACAATTTATGAAAAAGGGAAATTAATTAATATAGTCTTAGGAGTGAATAATCATTATCAATATATTTTCTATAAGATCAGTGAACACTTTTGCTCCAATATACAGCTCTTGTTTTGTTTTTTTAACTTTTCTTTGAACAATGTTCTCATCCATCTGAGCTTGCCGAACGATAGTTTTGCATTGGTCTTAAACGCATACACAGCCGTTTTATGCGTCTGTGCAATGTACTACACATCTTTAGCACGGCAACTATGTTCCCCCTCGTATTAAGCGACTGGTGAACGCTTTTGTTTGGTTTGTTTTTACTCTCGCTTTTTTTTTCTTCGCTTTACATGTATTAGGCTATACGGTACAAGTTAAGTACTGACTTAGATTTTTGGCTGAATTCTTCGAGTAACTTAGAGAGATGGATAGTGATCGCTAGTCCGATTTGGAGGACTTTTTTGAACCAGATACGAACTTTGATTTATCAGATGATTTATCGATCCCGAAAGAGAAGAAGCTCAAGTGCAGTGGCAAGGGGAATTCGACCATATATTATGTTTGAACCCCTCGCAGAAGACGCGCCAGGGCATGGTGAAGGGGTCGCGGGTGAAGCTGCTCCAGCTGCTGGAGAAGAAAAGTGATCACTGCAAATTCTCCCTATCGCATATAGCCGATATCAGCCGATATCAGCTCCAGATGCCGATATCGGGGACAACGATGTTGGCACATATATTTCCGGTTCCAGTCTATAGCTATAGTGAGCATACACTGATATTTCCTTGCTTTTTTCGTACGTGATTGTTCTGCTGAAAACACGTTTTGCATCTTCGGCTCAACATCCCACATTGGGTGGCTTCACAGAAGAATCCTATTTAAATATCAACTGTATAAAAACACGATTATTTGCTAGATTAGGAACAAAAGGGAGTTTTTGCTAGGCTGACCACGTCTTCTAACACATTGTCAATGACGCTCCGGCCGGACCCGGAAGCTCAGTTGCCAGCAATCACATGCCCCAAAATTAGAGCGCCGCATGCGTTCGGATTCGGATACGGAGAATTGTACTCCACTCGCTTGGCCCTTGCCACTCTGCCCGCGTGAGCAAACCTTTGCGACCCACAATTTCCGTAGATTTTCATCTTTAGGAAAATGATGTACGTAGGCTTACATCATCTTTAGGGGTCTTGCTACAGCTCGCAACTATACACCGATTTGGCATTATTGATGAAATTGTGTTCCAAAATCAAATTATTGTGAGGAATTAAACACGAAAATATGCGATGCAAATGGTCGATGCGGTGAATGTCATGCTCGGCACCGGGCTGGGCCTGCCGGGGCCTGCGGGCGCGCACGGTATAGGTTGGTGGAATATTTTCCCTTACTTCTCGTACGTCACACATCACGTGATCATGATGTCGCTTCGATGGGTTTTTTTTAGGGGCGGGGCTTATGACTGTGTAAATCAGCAAAAATGTACTTTTCAAATGATTATGAAATATGACTGAATGCATAAAAAAGTGTGTGATAGATATTTTTTGGCTCCTGATGACTCCTTCCTATACGAAAAATGGGCAATTAATTTTCTATTTTAGTCACCCTTTAAGCCCGGCGCACACTGGGTGATTTCACGCTCGGTGTTGGTGTTTGGTGTTAGTGTTTAAAGCAAAGATTCTCCTAAAATCGAGCTCCAACACCGCTGTTAAGACTTAAGGAGCCGATACCGATATCCCAACAAAGCGCATCGATAGCTTAACACTGGTAATGGCGTCAGCACCATTCTCAACGAAGCAGAAAAAAATTGTATTTAACTACTGAATTATATAGTCTAGAATATCTTAAAATTGCACGAGTAGTCCAGTGATTCTAAAAACAATCCTTATTTGATCTAGAGACCGGCCGGTAAGAAACTTCACAGAATAGTATTGACAGGAACAGTAAGTTTAGATTTAATTTCTCTTGAGTTTCTCACTTGCAGCAGAAAATGCTGCGGTAGCTAATGCAGCTAGACGCCGGATCGGACATGGCAAACGGCCAAATTTCGGGCATCGGCTCAGATTAGCCGTGAAGTTTCATTACTTTTGTATTGTGATTGTTGATTTAGAACTCATCCTAGTTAATAATGTGGATTCTCTGGGTCTTTTACTACGGAATATCTAACATCATATTTATCAAATCTATGTGGAAAAAAAATTAGGTAGGATTTTTTATTCACTCCTTCCGCCCCTTTAAAAAGCAAAGGTAGTTCCTAACACCTGTAAAATTACACTTCGAATGATGCCTACTGACTTTATTTCTCACGGCTAATCCCCCAAATTTCCCATATCCAGCATACAAGTAGCAACACCAGCACCAACACCGAACGTGAAATGAAAATTTCTTAATCCCTAGGGTATAGTGTTAGTGAACGGAATTTTGTACATGAAATTAAACACCGGCTGCCGAGCTCGGTTCAGCAGACAACATCTGACAAAAATTAAACACCGTCAACCGGAACTACGTCAGAAAATCAGAGGTCAACACCTAACACCGACTGATTTTTTTCTCATTTCATAGTCGGTGTTAGATCACGATTTCGCGGCAAAATAAACACTAACCACAAACACCAACACCGAGCGTGAAATCACCCACTGTACGATCCGACTGCTATCCGACTGATTTTTGATCGGATCGTGTAGTGTGCTATAGCTTATGACAGCGATCCAATCAGTCGCACGACAATCGTAGACCAAATCGCAGAGATTCGACATGTTGAATCTTATGCGATGAGTCGTGCGATTTTAATCTTTTGGCCAATCAGGATGGTGCAAAATGATGACGGCATCGTCAATTTGCTTGAGATGATCACCGGCACAAAAAAGCAGCTGAAGTTGTACGCACACAACGCACAACTCGCTCCCACACATAGCACATAGCTCCCACAACTCTGGCGCGCGCGGGCTGAAACCTTTGTATATACCGCGTAGACTGTGCTTGCTGAACCACTTAGCAGTGAAGGTCGAGGATGTCTCCTCTTACCGTATAACTGGACGGTCTGGGCGAAACAAAATAGACTAGCTAGTTAGAAAATGAGCAAGAGAAATAATATTAGTCAGTATTCCTAAGCAACAGCCAGCCTGTTTCAGGAAAAGACTTCGAGGAGTGTCAAAGTCAAAAGCGACTCAATTCACCTTCAATCAAGACAAGACCAGTCCCAGCTATCCAGTTCGAGGTAGGTAACAAGAATTTATTTTCAGATCTAACAAAATGTTGGCTTTGCAAAGTATTTGTTAAAACTAAAAAAGTAATAAAAGTGAAGAACTTAATTCTTTTTCTTCTTCTCCTCGATCCTCCTCCTCCTCCTTCTTTTTCTTTTTCTTCCTCTTCATCTTCTTTTTAATTTTATTCTTCTTGAGTTCTCATTTTTCTCCTCCTCCTCCTCCTTTCGTCTTCCTTTTCTCAGACTCGGCTCCTTTCTTCTTCTTCCAATTATTCTGCTTCTTCTCTTTCTTCTACATGGATCTAGGCTCGAGAGTCTACTCTGGAGTCTAACATGTCATTTAGATCTTGATCTAGATCTAACTCGGCTAAGATCTACATTTTATTTAATTTTTCTTTCTTTCTTCTTCCTCTTTTTCTTTTCCTCTTTTGCCTCCCTGTAATTTCCACACATGCCCAGCCCAGGAGGAGTTCCTGGAACTATTCATGGAGATCTAGATCTATGTCAATATTTTTTAGTTAACGTTAGATCCAACAGTTGGACCTAACTTTGATCTAGTCTATTATTTAACTTAGGCTAGATCCAATAATAATATAGATCTAGTAAAAAGGTAAAATAGATGATCTAGATCTAGATCTAGATTCTAACCGTGTTTAGAAACTTTAGTTGGAGAGTCTAACGTTAGACCATGGTCATGGTTAGACCTAGTATTACGTTAAGTCTGCCGTTTGGTCTAGACTGACTCCAACTAACTGTTAAATCTGATGATGAATAGATCATACCCCCCACTAACGACGGATAATTATGCCTGTTTAGGCCCGTGTTCATTCCTGAATTGAATTCCTACTTATTTTTAAATCTTGATCTAGATTCTAACTGTTATATCCAACAACAGAATAAATCAGATTCTAGAGATATGTTAGAAAAAGGTAAACTTCTACACAGGATCCCTTTTAACAAAAGATTATATCTGTTAGGTCTAGTCTAACTCAACCTAATCTAAATCTTTCTAATTGGTAGACCTGTTTATATGTTGTTAGCTTTAACAACTTAAGTTGGATTTATAATTTTGTGTTTGGCCATTTTATTTAGATCTGAGGACATATTTATTTCTCTATCAACAAACATTTACATTGGATATTTTTAAAAATTACTTTTAGACCATCTAAAATTTTGCCTGTATTTGTTGAGGGGGGGGGGGGGGCGGCTTAATAATTTACAGTTGCCGTTTCTATCCAAATATTAAAGGGTACATTTAGGGAAAAGATATAGACTGAGTCAGTCTCTCTTATTATACAAACTAAACTAAGTTCAATTGTAGTTTGCCATTAAATACATCAGCTTTTGCAACCTAAAAATGAGCATGTGAATTTGTGATGATAGACCTCAGACTATAAACCAAAAATGTATTGTGGTTTCCATTTCAGGTACAAGTGCTGCATAATGATGACAAACTTGGCTTTCAAGATTGGACAAAGGGGGGCTACCTACTCGAAAAAGACCTGATGCAACAAGTACCCAGAAGGTGTAGTAACTGCATAACATTTGAGGCCATCACATGTATCATCTTTATTACAGGTGAGATTAGATATTAGCTTTAAAAACTGCCCTTTCTTGGGAATATACACAACTAATTTGACTAACTTGTTTCGCAGTAAAACAAAATAGGTTTGGAACGATCGTCGTAACCATGCTAGTGTCAAGAAGACTTCATTCAGTATGTTAGATTTTTTTTTTTTTTTTTTTTTTTGGGGGGGGGGGGTATTCGGCAAATCAGAGGGGACAAGAACTGTTCTTGCGACTGCCCCCCCCCCTCTTCTGTAACATTGTCCCTGTCTCCCTGATCATATCTATACACCGTTTGCTTCATGATGTCATTGCAAATTCAGATATTGTTTATTCGCCACTATACAATAAGATATGACTATATTTTTTCTTCCATATTCAATATAAATCAACTTTCAAATCATAGACACTTTGTAATAATTTATACATGTGTGTATAGCAAGACCTTTTCATTATTTTCTCTCCAGATTGATGACGCATTGGCACTGACAGGGAGGACCCTGAAGAATCTCCCAGACATTGGCAGTCACAGACGATGAATGTAAAGAATTAAGAAAAAGACAAAGATATATCACTATGAGGGGGATATGGAAAATAAAGGTATGATGAGGAGAATAGTCTGTTCTGTGCTACTCATCCTTACGACAGAAATCAGACAGTAAAAAAGGCAAATATCTAAATTCTTTTATTTTGCAGCTGCCCTTAGTGGGTCATCATAGGCATGAGTTTGAAGATTTTTTTTTCTTTCTAGAATTGGACGAGACTGAACAGTACAATTACATATGCTTTGCTATTTTCATTATGCAGTAAGTTTAAAAGAATACCCAAAATTGTATTTAATGCAGTTAAACATAATATTGCAAGTTGGACCAAATTTAGATTCAATTAAAAATTTCCATTTGAATTTATTGCTTACTCTATAGTTAATGTAATATTGCTTCTTATTTCTGAAAACTTAACATTCTGCAAAGTTTTTATGTATGGAATTACACAAGCTTATCTGTAAAGGGAAGAGGGCAGTTTTCAGTCATTGGATTCCCATCAATTACAGATGAACTATAATTTTGAAACGTGAAAGGCCACACTAGTCTCAAAGTGATAAAGGAGCTCCGTGACCAGCCCCCCCCCCCCCTTACCACTTTCCTGACTTTACAGATAAAATCATTATATTTGCACTGCATGTATTTGAGTCTAATTGCAAGTATATAGGAAAACTATCCCATTTGTTTCTGTCATCATAATTAATGAAATCAATCATGTTCCAATATTTAATGACTGAGAAGCAAGTATTTTGTTTACTGGAGGACATATAACATCATGTTATCCTTAATTAATATTAGAAAACAGCACGGAAGGCTAAAATGGAAATTATGATCGCCAGAAACAAATGAGAAGAGTTGTCCGACACTATTAAATAATGTCACCACTGTCACATTACAATTTCACCAATTTGATATTCTCAAAGAATTTGTTATCTTAACATTCACAAATTTCTTATAGTTTGTCCATTCATTTTCACATGTTCATGAATCTATGAATTCTCAAAGAAATTGTTATCTCAACATTCACAAATTTCTTGATTTATTGATCGGCTTGTTTCATTTATTAAATAATTTAACAAAATAAAGAAGCTTGGTAATGAAACTTTGTTTATTGTTGAGTTTCAAGGCGTCGTATGAATATCTGAAGAACCATGCCAGAAATTGTGCAATCTACATGATTGTACATTACATGATAGATATAGAAAAAGGGCATGCTTCTAACATGTCTAAGATTTCTCATCAACATTGCTACATGCATTTTTAAGTACTTCCAGAGCAGAAAAAAATAATTGAGAACTAAAATAAAGGAGATGTTATGAGGAAATTAGAATGAAATTGCTATGGGACCTGTCTGCATCTTTCCCAATTTCTTCTCTTACACTCAGTCTCACCCCCCCCCCCCCCCCACCATCTTTCTCTCTTTCTCTCGCCCGCTCTACTTTTCCGTGTCTCAGTTTTACCCTCTTCTTTCTCACTTTTCATTTCCACCATTCTTTTCACCTCTTCCATTTCTTGCCCACGCTTTCTCATTCCCTTCATCTGACTCTCTTTATTTTACCCCATTTTCTCATTTCCCCCTTAATAACTCTACAGCCCCCCCCCATTTCTCTTTCATTCTCTCTTAATCCCTTATTCTTTACTCTCCCTCCCCCTTCCCCTTGATCGAAGTCCACCCCCCCCCCCCCCCCCCAGCAGACATGTCGGCATCCTCTTTCTCATAATACCCTCTGATGGGCTGGGTCTTGTGACTATCATTTCAAAAAAGAATAATCTATTTGATGTAAACGATGCATGTAGGGAAGATCCAGGTGAGTTGAGGCACAAGGAGAGTTGATCCACCCCCTAGAACTACCACTTGCATTCAAGAAAGAAAGTTCAAACGCCCCCTGTAGGTAGTGTGTCACATATCTTTCTTTTCAGTTAAGGCAAAAAAAGTTGCATAACAGCTCTACAAACATGAGGTGAAGGAAGAACTCTAAATTGCTCCAAAAAGTGGATTTTAGAGTTAGAGGTTCGACCCTTTCCATCATTTACATAGGAACAGTTACTTTTGTCGAATTGTGGGCAACATGTAGCCTATGCATTGTAGATTTATTGAAGATGTTTTGATGGAATTTGATAGAACTGCTTTGAAGGGAGTCAATTCACATGTCAAAAAGGCCGACCTGGGGAGAGATGAGCCACTAATCATTAGGAGACTTGATCCATGGCTCAACTCTCCTTTGGTACACATTTAATGCCAATGTGTGAGATTACTACTTGAAAAAAAAAATGCTGTATTCAAGCTACTACAGAAACTGCACATCCCTTTTGTCCTAGGCTCTCAAATGGAAATCTCATGAAGTGGGAGTTAACAGAGATAATGACTACATTTGAATGACATGATATTAGGCCTGTGTAGGCTACATGAAACACAATGTCAACCCACATGCGCAAGATGTGCAATCAAGGACACCTATTTAAAATACGTAATTTGTTTATAAAGCGAGCTCGAAAAGTTATGCATCAAAAAATTATATATATATATATATATATATATATATATATATATATATAATTGTACATTTCATAGGATCATAACATCTATCTCTACATAGAAAACAGTAGCCAACTATCTACCAACTTGTATTTCAATCATTTTCGTTTTGGATGTGTTGCGAATACCTAGCATCATAGAAACATTTTAGTTAATCAGTTCAGTCTGGACCTTCCATTTGAAATATCCAGTCTGTTTAAGCATGGACCTACCAACGAAGGTCCATGGTTTAAGTAAGCTATTAAAAACATCAAAACATTTTGACAGGAATTTGAAAGCCTCACATTTCAAGGAATAACATGTAGCTCCAAATCGCAAACAGTAGCAGATAGAAAATAATAAATATACTTCCGGACTGCATTCAATTTCCTACGTGTTTGAAGGGTGCCTTACATCATATAGCATGTTAGTATAACTAGAGTTGAACAAGTACAACTATACAGGTGGGCTGTGGAACAATAATCAAATAAGAAGTATTTTCTTCATAATTTGTACTCAAATTTGGTGCAGTGGTAGATGTGGTTATTGTCTCGGCACAGAAACTTTCTCAACATATTCAATCCATGGAACAGGCAGAGACTTCTCTCAGTCACACTCATATTGTGTATATTTATGATTTTAATAGTAATTAATGGATTGTTAAGTTGAAGGTGAATAGTTTGGTATTGTGTATAGTATAATTTGATTTAACTACACAATCTGATTATACGTGGATGGAATATTGTGGAAAAGAAAGAGAGAGAAAGGGAGAATGCAACCCCTAGAACACCAATATTATGAAACAAGAAGTTCTCTTTTTTAAAAATTTCTTTGATATAATACCTTTTGTGATGATGATATGATGATGATGATGGTAATCACCATGATAATGGTAATGATGATACTACTTACTACTACTACTACTACTACTGCTGCTGCTGCTGCTGCTAGAAATATTGATGATATTAATAGTCATCACCACTACTGCTGCTGCTGCTGCTGCTGCTAGAAATATTGATGATATTAATAGTCATCACCACTACTGCTGCTGCTGCTGCTACTGCTAGAAATATTGATATTAATAGTCATCACCACCATCATCATCATAATTATACAGATCATTAAGCGTTCTGCTATATGCAACAGTATGATTGATGACAGAGATAACATTTTTTGGTGGTTATAATCTACCACAGACTATGACTATATAAATATTTATACAAAGAAATACATATTAAGTAGGGCTACAAGTTGTAAACATACTGTAAATATTATCAGGTTTAGGCTAATTAATTTGATGTAGAATATAAGCCTCGAAAGGGGGAAATGACATGCAAAACAGCACATTTTTCGCCAAAAAAACCCCAAAAAACATTTGCACATTGTAATTTTAAATTTTGAATCTTCATGGATGGAATAATTTGTCATTTTTCATGGGAAGTACTCTATTTGCAGTGGTTTGTGGTGTAATATTAATATTTATGTAAAGAAATACATATTTAGTATGGCTACAAGTTGCAAACATATTGTAAATATGTGCCAGGTTGGTTAGACTAATTTGATGTAGAATACAACCACGACAGTTCAATAGATTTAGTATCCTCGAAAGAGGGGAAATGACATGCAAAACAGCACATTGTTTGCAAAAAACCCCTAACATTTGCACATTCATCAGAATTGTAAATATTGAATCTTCATGGATGGAATAATTTGTCATTTTTCACGGGAAGTACTCTATTTGTAGTGGTTTGTGGTGTATACTGTTGGTTAGATACGAACAATCAAAATTACAATTATGTCTGTAATGATGACGTACAAAGTCCTATTTATATTTTCAACACCTTTTTTCTTCCCGAAGTATTTTAGGTTATCCTTTTTATTGAATCTGTATAGGCGTATGGTAAAATTGTGACAGTATAGGGCTAATGTTTTTAGCTCTAATTTCAACAGTTCGAAATTTTGGCGAGCAAGTAAGAAAAAGACTGACACTTTACTATAGTGTAGTTAGAATGACTAATAAACATGTAATGAATGATCTAAATAAGATATACAAATCTTAAATGAACCTTCTTGCTGCCTGAATATGGGGTGAAGGTTGACCGAAAAATTGTCAATCAAAATCCCTGGGGGAGGGGGGGGGGGGGGGTGGGAGGGGGCGGCAACCCCACGGACCTTGTAAGATATAACCGCAAAGGAAACAAAAATATTCAGTAAAATATCTGTATCTCTGCAACTGTGTGTGATTTTGTGTATAATTTATCATCGTCTTGTTTAAAGTATCTTTTGGTAGACTAACATTATGTGCAGTGACCACATCTGTATTTCCGCATAGGTTGTGTATACAATGAAATTAAAAGAAAAACTTTTAGCTTAATGCCTTCCTGTAAATGGTAATTCAAGGGCGGATCCAGGTTTTAAAAAAAAGGGGGGGGGGGGGTCCAAAGGGTGAGAAGTTATCATTCTGGCAAACGCAAGCGCCGAAGGCGCTAAGCGCCTCTATAGGCATATATATATATATATATATTACCTGTTTGACTATTTTAATGTTGAAATATAGTTGGGCGCGCCACAAAAATTTGATAATACGAGCCTGAAAATGTCTTAGTTTGTACTGAAATTACATTTAATCTATTAATATTACATGGAATTATTGTTTATTTGAGATGGAAAATACATATATAATGATCGCAAATTACCATCTTTTATCAAAAAGTGCGGGTATATTTGTACAGGCCACCCCCCCCCCCCCGTACATCAGAACTGGGAGGGGGGTGGGTTAATGCATACCCCCATCCCCTCCGGGATTTGCGCCATTGGACTGTATTAATATATATATGTATATATATATATATATATATATATATATATATATATATATATATCTTGATCTTGCGATGTACAAGCATAGGGTAGGTGTAGGGAATACCAGACCCTTAAGCACGTTTGCATAATTTGCATAAACATGAACACAGACACACACTAGTAAGGTTTACCAATGCTTTCAGCAACTCTTTTTATTTCTCAGGGCACCGAAATAATGACAAAAATTTGTTTACCTAATGAAATAATCTCCTTAATGACGTCATAGGTAAATGGTCCATTATTCCCTACCCATGAAAGTAATACGAGACCGCTACATTTTCAACCGAAATCTCAAATATTTGTTGAGGAAAATGATATTTCGTTGGAAATGTAAATACCAATAAAGAATTGTTTTTTGGAGAGTATGTTTTGGTTTCATCAAAATCTGTTGCAATTTTAACCAAAAATTTTATAGCATATATCATCGGATAAATTTAATTACCATTTAAACGGCATTCAACATGTTCAATGTGCCGTTACTTTTGCCTCCGGCAACTTTACATTTTGTTGTTGATGATTTTAAGTACATCAATACTGAACAATTGACAATGATAATTTTAAAGATTACAGAGAGTTGTAAAATGACAATGAAATACGTCTTAAAGAGAAAGATGTAAAATGACGTTAAAACAACTTAACACATCCAACCAAACTCTAGTAATCTCATAATGCAGTGCAAAAAGGTGAAAATTTTCTTCATGTAGGTTTGAATTTGTTGAAATTTACTGTTGTTTAATGTTTAATTTGATTAGATGAAATAACAGGATGCATGTAATTTCATGATGAGTCAAAAATTTCCATTTCATGACCTTAAGGCTTTTAAAATTTCAGATCTAAATTCAGCGTGTACCAACAAATATTGCTTTATTGCTTGGATATTTCTTTATCGCCAATATTCTGAGTATTATTTGATATTTTCTTTCAGTTTCATAAACATAAAAAACCCCTAGCAGCAAGCTTACACAAATTATCAATACACAGTGCGCACATTAATTATGCATAACATTAGTCGCCATATTGGTGGTCCTGTATTACCTACACAAATTGATTGGATGTCCTCATTGAGGTTCACTCTACGCACTCTACACTGTGCACAATGGTCAATTGACCAGTACAATAGTTCACCAACTTCATAATAATGTAATTAATTTTATAGCACACCTCTTTATAAGTTTAACACACCACTACGTTCCTTGAAAAACCAGTATTCATATCTACCGAAATTTTGAGCACGACAAACTCTTATCTTAGGAGATTGGTGAATATGGACTTGTTGATGGAAAATTTACTGACAAAGTAAGCAGAAATGGTAACAGTGTACCTATATGGCGCTAGAGCAATATTTTATTCCAAAGCCAGGGCAGACAGGACAGTTTTCTTCTGATGGTCCTCAGTGGCGGCACCAGGATTTTTAAAGTGGGAGGGGGGGGGGGGCAAATGGGGGCAAAAGAATATGTTGGGGGGGGGGGGGCAAGGGCGGACAAAAAAAATTTTGACACTTTTTGTAGTGAAAATGTACAGAATATTCGGCTATAAACCTACCCAGATATGAGGACATTTTGAGCATCTAGCTGAACTGCCCGATTATAAAGAGGTGTTAGTTATATACTGCGAGCGAGCGAAGCAAGCGAGCAAAAATTTTGACATTTTTCGTAGTAAAAATGTACAGAAATTATATATTCGGCTATAAAACTACCCCAATATGCATGAGGACATTTGAGCATCTTGCTGCCCGATTATGAGGTGGTAGTTATTTATTGCGAACACTTTTTGTCGTGAAAATGTACAAAAATTATATTCGGCTATGAAACTACCCAGATATGAGGACATTTGAGCATCTTGCTGCCCGATAATAAGGTGGTAGTTATACATTGCGAACGGGCAAAAATTTTGAAAATTTTTGTGGTGAAAATGTACAGAAATGATTATTTGGCTACAAAACTACCCCAACATGAGGACATTTGATCATCTCGCGGCCTGATTATGTGGTGGGAGTTATAGGCCTGCATTGCGAGCGAGCGAAGCGAGCGAGCAAAAATTTTGACACTATTATGGTGGAAATGTACAGAAATTATTCGGCTATAAAACTACCCAAATATGAGGATATTTACACGAGCTGAGCGAACAAATTTGCCCCATCCCCCCCCCCTCCTTGATGCCGCCACTGCTTTCCAAGTTTCCGTTTTCTTTCTTTTTCCTTTTCTCCATTCCTTTTTGACTTAAATTTTCTTTCCTTTTCTTTTCTCTTTTCATTTTCCACCCTTTTATTTTTTTTCACTCCGAAAATTATTGGGGGGGGGGGCAACTGGGGGGGGGCAAAGCTTCTCACTGGGGGGGGGGGGAAATGCCCCCCATGCCCCCCCCCCTTTGGTGCCGCCACTGATGGTCCTGTATTACGGTCTTGTATTCCCTACACCTACCCTATGTCGAAATCATACTTTGTTGGTGATGACCTTGACCTTGAACAAGATTGACAAAGATTGTCAAAAATAATCACTTATTCCTATGATATAATAATATGATGTGCGAGTTTTTGCTGCAATAGACCAAATAAAAAGTTTGGTTTTGATTATCTACCATAGCTAGGGCCTGAAAAGGGGCATTCGACATTTGGCAACTTGCCAGGAGGGTCTTTTTTACACTGTTGAAAATCCTGTCAGGAGGGTTTTCGACAGTGTTTGTTCAGTGATAAACAGATCCAGTCACTGTAGAGCCCACCCTAACTGCGACAGCCGCCGCACGCAGTGCGGCGCCCACCCTTGAGTTGAGTAAGTAGTGGGGGCATGCTTTCCCTTCGCGGCCGAACGGAGCGAACGGGCCCCGCCCTGCCCGCGCCCCTTCCACGGCGGGGATGCATGTCCCCACTACTTAATCAACTGCACTAGCGCCGAAAGTTTTTATCAATTAAGTGCAGCAGAGCTGCATTTATATATTTGGGCCAAGCAAAAATTATTTACCTATATGGATACTTGTGCTTTGGTATTGTCTAGAATGACGAGTTGCCTCGAATGAGTGACTTGAAGTGGCATGCCGCGTGCAGCCTGCTTCCTCGAGGGTTGCAAGCATAGTTGCAAGACAGCGTACGTACGATCAAAAGTCGCATGCATAAACCTATGCGTGCCGCGCCGCATATGCATGGCAGTACAGTACTTAGGCCTACTTTGCGACGGAGAATGAAACAATGGGTAAGGAATAGGGCCTACGCAGTATCTTGCATGATCAGGTCGGCAGAATTTCTGGGGGAAAAAAAACAAAACAAAACAACAAAAAAAAAAAAACGCCAAGAAAGACGGCGCCAAGTAAAAAAAAAAAAACAAAAAAAAAAAAAACAAAAAAAACCGCCGCCAAAAAGGGGGGGGGGGGGGGGTCCGGACCCCCGCGACCCCCCCTCTGGATCCGCCTATGTAATTAGATATATCATATTCAGGTAATTAGATATATCATATTCAGTCCATCTGTTTTCTTCGTTCAATATTATAACTTATGATTGAATTCTGCTCCCATCTTCTATACAGTGTGAGTCAATAAAAAGGATACCCACATTCAAGCCCCAATATTTTAAAAACCAAGTGAAATCGCTAAAATGTATTATAATGGTATGATAGTTGATGATGTCTTCTTTAATTTGATAGGCTGCTCACCAAAATGCGATCATGGATGAATGAGCACTGGCCATTTTCAAAAAGTATGTCAGAATCGTCTTGGCCAAAGTGGTGTTGCTTTATAAGTGCGTGAACAGCCAACCTTGGGTTGACCGTTCATTCCATTCAAAACTTGGGCAGAGGCAAATTTGACATGCATCAGGAAAAATATTACTGTTCAGCTGTCCATTGTAGAATTTTATTGATCAAGGTGTTAACTTTAAGGAAACATGACATGCTACAATATGAGTATCTCTAATTAAATCTATATGTACCGATTGCAACGACATTTATGGTTGAATCTGTGTTTCATTTTTGTATGTGGAGGGGCATGTGTAGTCGATATGGAGTTCGTGTACAGTTCATCTTAATTTTTGGCGACCATGAATGTATTCTACTTGTTCCCACTAATAAAAAACTAGCACATCAATGATGTGGCGCTCATCCGGCATGCAGCAAAGAAATTGATGCAATTTGTACTTTGAACACAGTAGACATTGTAATGAATCGATGAAATGTACATGTATTGGTTACATGCATGTACAGATGATGAAGTGCCTATTGCAGATCTGGCTAAATGTGGTTTTGGAAGGAGACAGTGACATGTAGATATGAATGAAAGTCTGGAAATTGACAACTCAAGTTGCACGACTTCAGTTAAAAGATTTTGGGGAATGTAAATTTTAATAGTTTTACTGTGTGACAGAGAAATTTGAAATAAAGCATAAAGTTAGTCAAGGTGAGGTATCTCTACCAACTGTGAAATCTTTATTGAGAGAGATTTGAAGGTTAAGATTTGTAATAAAAGAGAAAAGCACTGAATGACATAAGTTATGCATTGGTGTAAAAAAAGAATTTTAAGGTTGGGACATTTAAGGGTGGCTTCAGTGCATTGTCCCTCACTGTTTCAAGTCTTTATTAGCTCATAACCCGCTATTGTTGACCACTGTCACTTCTGGGTTCTCGGTTCTGTCGATGATGTCGACAGAAATCATGTAGAAAGGTATAGCCTTTGAAATAATCCAGCAGCCATGGGTTTCATAATGGACAGGGCAAAGAGTTAAAATAAATTTTGTATAAATTACCATAAATAATTTTCTAGATAAAATTTCAAAATTCCGAGTAGAAGTTCAGTGAACCTCATGAAAGTCCTCCTCAATAAATGAGGAAGAAGAAGCAAGTTTTGTGATTTTGTAATAAATTTCGCATAAATTAGCATAAATAATTTTCTAGACAAAATTTCAAAATTCCATGAAGAAGTTCAATGAACTTCATGAAAGTCTTTTAGATGGAAGAAAAAAAATCAAAATCAGTCAATAAATGAGGAAGAAGCAATTTTTGTGATGTTTTAATAAATTTTGCATAAATTTGCATAAATAATTAGCATAAATTATTTTCTAGACAAAATTTTAAAATTCCGAGTAGAAGTTTAATAAACCTCATGAAAGTCTTTCAAATGGAACAAAAAAAAAAATCGAAATCGGTCAATAAATGAGGAAGAAGCCATTTTTGTGATCTTTTTAATAAATTTCGCATAAATTAGCATAAATAATTTTCTAGACAAAATTTCAAATTTCCGAGTCGAAGTTCAATGAACCTCATGAAAGTCTTTCAGATGGAAAAAAAAAAATCGAAATCGGTCAATAAATGAGGAAGAAGAAGCAATTTTTGTGATTTTTGAATAAATATCGCATAAATTAGCATAATTAATTTTGTAGACAAAATTTCAAAATTCTGTGTAGAAGTTCAATGAACCTCATGAAAGTCTTTCAGATGGAACAAAAAAAATCGAAATCGGTCAATAAATGAGGAAGAAGAAGCAATTTTTGTGATTTTTGAGAAATGCGCATAAATTAGCATATTTAATGAGTTTCAAAATTCTGTGTAGAAGTTTCGAATCCCCCACCTAGTGCTATCATATAAAGCAAACGGAATTAAAATCGGGTAAGAAATGGCGAAGAAGAAGCATTTTGAAATTGTGGACGGACGACAGACGAAGGACGGACGGACGGACGGACGACGGCATAAGCTCATCTGGCCCATTCGGGCCGGATGAGCTAAAAAATGATGTGGCCATTTTATCTGTTGAACTTTAGTGATCTTAACCCATAAGGTCAAAATTCAAAGGTCATTAACATGACCATACGCCATTCAAAGTATGTTGAATTTGGTATCAAATTGTAGCAAACTTTATAAGGAATATGTTCATGATGACACATGACATCGGTTTCGTCTTTAGACCTCTCAGATTTTTGTTATATGTAAATCCATATAAATAAACTTATTACAATACACTCAAAATATGTATGTTTAATTAATTTCCTTTTTTAATTAACTTGCATCATGCCAAATATGGTTATGTTATGACTTTCCATTGCAGAGATATAGCGGATGTCAAAATTTTACAAAATGCGCCTAGATGACGTCACGATGTTTTGACTATGTTGAAAAAATTTCTGTGCCGAGACAAATATACCATATCTACCATTGTACCAAATTTGAGTATATTTGAATAGGTAGTTTTGGAGATATTGTGCGTACAAAAAAGTGGGTAGAAATAAAAATAAATAATAATAATAATAATAATAATAATAATAATAATAATAAAGAAAGAAAGAAAGAAAGAAAAAATTCGTACAAAAATATAAGGTGGTCTATACTTGAAGTACAGCCCACCTAATAATGTGTTGTTTTAATCAGTGTTTTAGTGACTATTGATGCATTGCTAAATGTTTAAACAGTAGAATCCTAGATGTTGAATCATAATTAAGTTATAGTCCAGCAAATTGATGGAATCGTGCACTTTTTCATAAAACATAAAATTTGGCATGTAGGTAGAGTTTTTTATGCCGAATAACTCTGGATATGGGGCCACCAAAAATTCGGCCCTGGGACCAGTTGTGCCCATTTAAAAAAAAAAATGGCCCTCTCAGGGTCCTTCCCCTTCAAAGTCTCGCACCCTCCTCATTAACATACCCTTTCTTACCTGCAAGAACTCTTGAGAGCGAACGTACAGGCCCGTACAGGTACCGTGCAACCGACGTACAACCGGCGCGCGACATGTCACGGCTCCGTATGGAGCCTTAATTGGGCTTCCTGAGACCTCCGCAAGGAGCCCGTGCGATGGTCGCAAGAAACACGTGCAAGGAGTACGATGGCTGCGCGTGGCACGTATGTTCATCTGAACACGTAGCCACACACAGAGATTGTTGGACATGTCCAACAGTCTCTTTGCGTGTCGATCCTGCGTGCTCTTACGTGCTTGGAAAAAATGTGCGACGCAAGTAGGGTTTTTTAAATTTTTGTTCAGCTTTTTTATTTGAGGGGCCTGTAAGAGGGGCAGGATAGGGAGTACGCCGGGTCTTTCAGGGTTATGATGAGTAAGTCTCTGGTATCATCTTACAACACAAATTATAAGAACATGAATGCAGGAAGATCGTGTTCAATGTCAATGGGTTCTTGTATTGCATATGTCTAAACTGCATGTTTCATTGATTCTATTCATTAACAATATACATTCTTCAATACCATGACTGTGAGTCAATATTCATTGTCCTTTTAAAATAATCCATTGATTATACCTGGCCTACCGTGAATTTGGAGGTCACACACCAACAATTCAAAATCCAACATTTCAATGTTGAACAAAGAACCGCACCAGAAACTGGAATATGTTTTTCGAAGTCCCTCTCCCACGCAGACATGAGTTCATTGTACTTTTTAACCGACAATGTTTCTTGTTACTTCAAACAGCAGGTACCATAATACATGTGGTTCTAAGTTAGACCTCTATCATGTCTATACGAAAATGGTTTTATGTCTTCAATGTTTAAATCTAAGGGTTCCATCTTATGTGTGCATTGTGGTGAAAGTTTTTTTTTAATGTTGAGTAATTAAAAAATGACACTGGCTATCGCTGATACAAAAAAATACATGAGTAATTATAACTCATGCCATGGGATTGATTGCGCGGATAAAATATATGTTCCGTAAATTATTCATTAATATTGTTACAAATGCCCCAGCCCCACCTATCCATCTTTAAGTCAGCATATAGATCGATGTATCAAAGATGCGTCTACAATTTGGAAAACAGATCCATTTGCTGCCTGAAATAATTCATAGTTTACCATTAGTAATTGTCATTGTATTTCCATTTACGAAATCATGCATATTATTATGGCGATTATACCAGCACTTTATACTAGGCAATGCAGGCCAATCCACAAGCGAAACATGTTTTTCCCTACTCCCATTTACAAGGTGGCACAACTCTCCCATGGGTGGCTCAACTCTCATTATGAGTATGCTCAACTCTCCTCACCCTGCGGGAAACTTGCGCCTTTCGACAATTTAAAAAAAAAGGACTACTACTTTGAAATGCAATCACCTTGAATATCATAACCCACACTGTATTATAACATAGGAGCTAAATTTCAAATGAGAAGAAGTTATCCAACCCACAATGCAGGTTTGGGGAAATGGCCCATTATGAAAAAAGTGGCTCAACTCTCCTGGATCTCCCCTACCCTTTTCCCGACTGTAAAACAGCCCAATTTGTTTTGTAAATCATTGTTATTTTCAGAAAAGATACTTGTCTTCTTGATTAATATAATATACAGGACATGATGAAAGTGGTTACTCCGATGCAAAATACGCACGCGCTGCAAAATCATCGGATATAGGTTTTAGTGGAATCGTACAGTCTGCGATGTGCTGCGACTGCGATCCGATTGGGCTCACAGTCGCATCGCAGTCGGATCGTGTAGTGTGCGCCGGGCTTTATAGACCGCTTTCTTCCACGTTCGTCGTGTAGACTGAGTTTTGTGATGGTTTCCTATCATTGCAAGAAATCGTAAGAATTCAAGCTGGAGTAGTTGAATGATTGTTCTTCTTGTAGTATGGGTTTTTTGCGTGATCAATTTCGAAAAATACGAGATAGCCTAGGCCTATAGAGTATAGACGATGATTATCAAGTTTATTATAGAATAATATACATGTAATCAAGGACTATATAGTAAGCTCACTGAAAAGGTATTGAAAATGAAAGAGCGTTTCTTTTGTTGTTCCCTTACTGGCGACACATTTCTCATCATCATATTAAATTGATACATGATGAAAGGAGGACGACATAATTATACGATATTTCTTTTGCAAAGAAATTATTGCCTTATTAATACTATCAGACCGGAGAGATGGTAGTGAGAAGTGTGTCAAACAACATCGACGAACTCAGTTTTACAACTGACCCGATCGTTACTGCTCATGCCCGTGCCGGGCTCCGTGAATCGCGGAGCGAACAACTGAGCATTCTGTGTAGTGGAGATGTATTACCGCCTGTGACAAAGACTATTTCTGCCAGAATTCCCCGACTTATAAATGGCAAAATGAATTTTCGGTGAGGTCCAGCCTCGGACACCCCACTTTGCAGTCTGGTGTTATAGACCGCTTTCTTCCACATTCATCGTGTAGACTGAGTTTTGTGATGGTTTCATATCATTGGAAGAAATCGTAAGAATTCAAGCTGGAGTAGTTAAATGATTGTTCTTCTTGTAGTATGGGGTTCTTTGCATGATCAATTTCGAAAAATACGAGATAGCGTAGAGTAGGCGGGTATATAGACGATGATTGTCAAATTTATTATAGAATTATATACATGTAATCAAGGACTATATAGTAAGATCACTGAAAAGGTATTGAAAATGAAAGAGCGTTTCGTTGTTTCCTTACTGGCGACACAATTCTCATCATCATATTAAATTGATACATGATGAAAGGAGGACGACATAATTATACGATATTTCTTTTGCAAAGAAATTATTGCCTTATTAATACTATCAGACCGGAGAGATGGTAGTGAGAAGTGTGTCAAACAACATCGACGAACTCAGTTTTACAACTGACCCGATCGTTACTGCTCATGCCCGTGCCGGGCTCCGTGAATCGCGGAGCGAACAACTGAGCATTCTGTGTAGTGGAGATGTATTACCGCCTGTGACAAAGACTATTTCTGCCAGAATTCCCCGACTTTTAAATGGCAAAATGAATTTTCGGTGAGGTCCAGCCTCGGACACCCCACTTTGCAGTCTCGTGTTATAGATCGCTTTCTTCCACATTCGTCGTGTAGACTGAGTTTTGTGATGGTTTAATATCATTGGAAGAAATCGTAAGAATTCAAGTTTACATAATACATTACAAGGTATAACACATAACCATTTGATACTATCATTGAAAAAAGGGTCCTTGCGTTAGCACTACCAGCACTAGCCCTGCCCATAAAGAGGAGAAAATAATGTAAGAAACAAAACAAACACACATAAGAAAACAAAAACCCAACCAAACCAATAAAAACCCGAGACAATGAGCAGAAATGTTGAGATCACCAAGCAGAGCGATCAAAATATAAAGAAAAAGAGGAAATTGAAAGCTCTCTTTCGTCAGATCATTCATTTCATATACATTTTATCTCATCAATATTATTACATGTGTGCACTGTCATGTTTAAAGATCCAGCTGCTAGTAGATATTAGGAAATGAATATAGGCCTATATCTTTTAACAGCAAGTCTAAAGGCCTACCCCGGCAATACACAATGCACTTGCATATCTCAACCTATATAAGACTGCGAATAAGACTAGTAAAATATGGTGCCAGCTCTACATCAAAGTTGTCACTGTAGGGCTGGCAAACTTTTGTTTACACTGGAGATTAAGTGGACTCTCTCTCTCTCTCTCTGATAAGCATTACACCACCATTCATGCAGCCATAAAATCTAGTCAACTTTCACCCCACTTATAGTGGCCAATTGGGGTGCAGTTTAAGAAGGGTGTTTTCCTCATGAGATTCCAGGTTAAGAGCTCTCCATGAATCACACAAGTTTTTCTGTGATATTATGTCCAACAGTACATCTCTAGCCTTTGGATTGTTTACACCCCTATAATGATAACAGTCCTTTTCTATATCCTGCATTATATTCCAATCTCCACACCAAATGATATGTGGCGTTTCAAACTCATCAATCACGCTCAATAAATTTTTGTAGAATTCTGGCGAATCAAGATTTGGGCCATACACATGCATAACCAAAGTGATATCATAAGCAAATACCTCTAAATTTAATGCAACCCAATTCCCCAGTGGATCTGTTCTAACGCTTTGAACTTGATATTCAAAATTATTGTTAAACAAAATAGCAGTTCCACGAGATGCACTTGTCCCGTATAGCTCATATAGCATTGATAACCCCACTGACTCTTAATCTCAAACTCTTGATTCTGTACCCAATGCGTATCTTGCAAACAATAAACATTACAAGTCATATTTCTCAAGTAAATACATCCTTCCTTTTTTCTTTCCCACCTAAACCTCGACAGTTCAACGTTAGAATTTCAACCTCACCCATCCTTTATGAACAGAGTATCAACTACATTCATGTATCTTTCATTTGAAAATACATGTATACGTATAACCAATAATTTCCCTCGATTATAATACACAACCATGCCTAAATCCGTATGTACATGTAAAGCAGAGATTTCCTTTGCATCATTCCAAATTGCATGTCTTTTTTGTCTTAAACATAAAAAAACAGTAGGAAAAAATTCCACTGATACATCTGACAGTGCCATCTTCAAGCAAAAGCCTTATTTTGCTTGTGACATAGACACCCTCAAAAGGTAAAATAAAATATAAAGAAATAAGAAAAAAGATCTTGTTGGACCACTGCTGTCTAACTACAGAACTACAGAAGACGTCTAAAAAAATGTTCAAACAAAAATAGAAAATAAAACCCCTGACTCCGGACTATAAGGCATTTAAGACAAAGGTAAAGACCATTTCAATTAAGACCATTTCAGTTTTACATATATATTTTGCCATCAATGTATAATTTTCCCTTCTGGAATTTCACTTTCTGTCCTCTCTCATATGATTACAAGTTGGTTTCATAAGAAGCAGAAAAATTAAAGAAACAGATCAGTGGAGGTTTGAGCAAAATACGATAAGAAATAAGAAAGTTATGATTTTTTGAAGTTGTAATCAATCAATGATTACGGCTGATTATTATTAATCAAAAACAAATTGGCAACTCCATGACGTATCTTACGAGCTCCTTGCCCATTTGCCCGTACCCCAAAAATCATTAATTTCCATTTTCTCTAAAGAAAATATTCAAACATATATTCACCTTAGATATAATCATTGCTCATGTATGTTTTTATAAAAAACCTGTATGAAACAAATTTATTCCTTCAACAGAAACTAAGAAAATGACAATTTATGAAATTTTCTGTACTGAGCAAATGGAAGGCTGATGCTCGAGCGCTGACCCTGAAAGACCTCTTTCAAGGTGGACTTTCCCTTTAGGTAATAAAACAAACAGCTAGATAGCTTTTTGAATTGTATGGTTGGTAAAATTTAAGAATATACATAATGCTTATATTGCTAAGATTATTGCCAGCACATGTATACAAAACTGGCAGATTGGGAAAAAGAATCTAGAAATACAAGAGGATGCCCAACAGTTCTTTTAAAAAATTTGAAGAAAGCATCCGGATTGTACAGGTGAGTGCTTGCTTAAAACTTACAAGACCCTCTTCATGTTGATACATACATCCATAGACGACTGATTCCTTTCTTACAATATAAGTAAATGTTAGGCAGTAACAACAAGATAAAGTTGAAACTATCAATCTCTCCATCAAAATATATGTATGGTGGTCATGAAGGTCCTGATGTTTAAAAGAAAGAAAGAAGAAAAGAAAAGGAAAGAGGGGGGGGGGGGGAACTATCCAAGGAATCAATTTGATTGCACACTTCTACTTTCAAAAGGAAACTTGTCAATGTCAGATATAAAAATGTTGCTGTTTCTCCGGCCACTTTCATCACCAGGTCAGGTGGAATTATTTTGTGCGGCACTGTAAAGCCATATTTCGCAAACATGATGATGTTTGGAGTATAGCAAACATGTTGTTTGCGGCCCAATCTTGATCAGAGTCCGAATCTTCACTGGCTCTGTCCTTATTCCTTGGCCTTGCCTTTTGCTGTTGCCTTCCCTCCTGTTGCGTGGATCTTGACTTTGGCTTCCTAGATGACTGGCTGGACTGTTTTTGCTCAGCAGAGCCTTTGGCTGTCTTCCTATGACCAACCCTCCTACATGTAGCCTTGAGAGTGACAAACTCATGCATGGAAACAAAGAGCTGACATGCTATGGGAGTGTCTTTGAAGAACATGGATGCAGCCCACCTCTGGAGGGGTTCTCTACCTGGTGCGCCACGGAGTGCCATGTACAGGCTGTGCATGATAAGGCCATTGAAGAGGATAGAGACATCAGGGCAGTTTGGCATGGGGCATTGCAGAAGTTCGTTGAAATGGATGCCATAGACGAGACACTGCTGGAACTGAGAGAAGCTGTGAGAAATAACAGGGTCAGGTTTCCTCTTTCTTAATCGTCCTTGGTGGTGGCTAAATCTGGTGTGCAGAACGTTAGATTCAGTCCAGGGTTCCTCGGAAACAGTGGAGCCTGCACACTGATCCTGGAGATCTGACTCTCTTCCGTCTTTGCATCTCTTGTGTTGCCGCTGGGTGTAAAGATAGACCCAGCCAACCAGCAAAGCAGTGATGTGGAGCTCATTGTGGTGGGAATCCTTTGAGTTCATCCAATGTAGCATCACAAGAAGAGCGAGCTGGAAGTCAGCAGGAAATGAGATCAGATCCATGCTCGTTGTAAGACTTGGTGCAAGAACCTGCAGCAACACTTTCTGCTTATCTCTCTCTTGGAGTGATGGAATCGCGGCCAATGAAGGAAGCTTGCCATATCCTTCCAACATGCGCAGTGGTGACACTTTTCTTCTTTGGAAGCCATCTCCATTTCTTATGTACACATGACAGGTATTTGATCCTTTAGAATCCTTTCCTTGAGGCTTGCCAGCAAGCACAATACCTGTCAATACTGAAAGCAAGAACTCTGATGGCAACCATACACTTGGTTGCCTTGGATTTTCCACTTGTACTCTAGAGAAACAGTACTTCTTGCTCAAGATATTGATCAGTAGGTTTGGAAATAAACCTGCCTGGTGAGCGATAGCCACCCACACTGGTGTCCCTATAACAGAGCATAGTTGGGACTGGGATTGGAAGTCTGCTGGAAGTCCTCGTCCTTCGAAGTATGACAGAAGGCTGATGGAGTCATTTCTTGTCTGATACATTTCCATAGAAGCTTCAAAGGCGCCTTCTAAATCCTTCTTATTCGGAATAGATTTCCACACCTTTTTCAGAGCATTGGCACTTGATCTCTGTTTACTTAGCCAGGACAGGAGATGCTCTAACTGCATCTGTCGTTTACTGCCACTGCTACTGTACTTACCATACACCTGGCATGACAAGAATGGGTTCAGTGAGTAAGCATCAATATAGTCATTCCCAGCCAGGGTGGCAAAGAGAGGCAGCAATTCCTTCTTCACATGGAAAAAGTTACAGAATGTGTTGACTTGATAGATCTGACCCACAACAATACATTTTCCTCCTTTGGATCTGAGAACTTGTTTCCACTTTAGTAATGTAAAAGGAAGGTAGCCCCCTATGATGTCCATCACTAAGAAGTCACTGTCTTTTCCTAGAACTGGACAGTGCCAGTGATTGGCAAGAACAGCTATCTCTCTGTCCGCCTCAAACTGACTGATGGCAAAGCCCACGTTCAACTCGGTAAGAACCTGCTTCATGATGCACTTACTCAGTGGAGGCATTAGGAGACCACTTCCTCCATGAATTACTTCCCTGGCCATCCTAATGTTATCCTTGAACCTATTCAGCATGGTGCCAAGCTTCTTATCATCAAGGTCAAAGCTTCCATCAAAGACCACATAGGGGGTACAGTTGCATTTGAGGAGATTCTGGAAGAAGTACAGGATCTTGGAACGGAGGAGTTGATACTCCCCACCATGTGACATACGGTCTGCATGGTGAGTCTGAGATAGCAGGTACCATAAGAGTCCGAAGCCATCTATGACAAGCTTGGTGTCCTGGAGGGTGATTTCTTCGAAGAGCCTCTTTGAGTGATTCTCCACCAGCGTAGTCAGGCCCCTGATACCCATGTTTACAGCTGTGTATGCACCAAAGATGGCAGATGGAATATGCTCAATGTTCACCTGAAAAGAAAAAAAAAAAGACAAGAGATAGGGACTACTGTAGTGTTTTGATTTTTTGAAGTAGAGGTCTTCAAGAATTTAGAATTAGATCTAAGGTGATATAAAGTCTTCGGTCTACTTCCGAAATATTAAATACAGTGGAAACTCACTATAACAAGGACCTTGGGACCATGAAAATTATCTTGTTACATCAGGAATCTCCTTATATCAGGGTAAAAAAACCCCAAAAGAATACAAAGACCCGGGATTAGCAAAATTACCTTGTTATATCAGGAATCTCATTATATCGGAGCTCTTTATGAGTTTCCAATGTATCACCCAGGGCTGGTAAAAAGAATAAAGGAACTATATCATTACTCTATTGCCATATTATTTTAAATCGAAATAAGGATAAATTACACATTGATAAGACACAAAATCCACCTTCGCATTCATTCAATCACAGCAGCTACGACAGTGTGGATCTTTATGACTTATTATGAGCATGTCGACCAAAAAACATGCACTAATTTTCCTCACAGTTTACTCAACAATGCAAATTAAGAATATTCAGGAACTGAATTCAGTCCTTCATTTTTAAAAATCAGAGGAGCTCGGTCAATTGCTCTCCTGGAAAAGCCGAGGAGCTCAATTTGAGCACGACAAATCGCTCTCCTGGGCAAACCGAGGAGCTCAATTGCATTTTGTGCTCCATGTAAGAAAATTAAGGCAGAGTTGATACTTTGAGAACTTTACAAAATATTAATGCATACACAGCAACTTCAGAAGCAAATGTAGGTTTAATTTCTTTCACTACAGAGTGTCAATCTGTTTTATACAATGTAATTGAGTGTTGATAACATTCATTGACTTTCTCCTGTCCTTGTAGCCCACTTATACATGTACAAGGTTATCTGTAGTAGCCTCATATTATGAGAAAAATCATCCAACCTTTCTATATTTATAATTGTAATTGACATTACCATGATTACAAAAGAATGTAGCTAACTTAAACTAGTCTGTATGCTTTTTTTTCAAGTACTCTTACATGTACTAGTTTAGGCCCGTTTTGAAAGGCCATTTTCGGTAGTTGTTTACACGGACATTTTTTTGGACGAGTAATCGACTACTCGGTATGATGATTTTGCCAATAACCTATTGGCAAAATCATCATATGAATACTGTATACAAATGATTTCCACAGTACGATTAGAAAAAGGAAAAAATACACTCCAAATCCAACGATCATGATGAGCTAATTAATAGATATTATGATAGACTACTGCCTTTGCTACTGACTATGTAACTTTCACTCTCGATTACAGTGTGTACTGTGTACATTGAAATTGTTATATTGTTTATATTTGTATTTGATATTTGAACTAAAGAATGTATATTTTCAATTGTAATGTTCATGGCAGATTTCTGCAATATCATGAAATAAATTCATTCACATAATACGTATGGTTTACTTATTCAAACCTTAAATCTTTATAAACAAAAAATTATGCATATTTACCCCAAATGAAAGCAAACCCACTTGTCAATCATAAAATATTTTCTATTACTATGCTACGATATACAAATATTTCAATCACACTAATCAAGTTACAATGTCATTTTCGGCAACAATAATACAATCACATATCCTTGGGTCTGAATTTCTAGACTACACATGCCAATAGAGATTACGGCATTTTGCACGCAGTATTTGGCTCACGGAATTCTGAACACCCGGCACAATCATTCAGCAAGCTCAAAAACATCAGCAACGAACAGGTATTTCTGCAAGCTATTCACCAACGAAATCACAGGAAACTTTCACAAAAAGAAGTTAAATCTACAATTTCATTACTAACAAAGTTTCCTTAAAATCCGACACATCACGAAACTTTGTGGACACAAGGAAAACGCATGCTCTGCGCACACGCGTGGATTATCTATAACGTGTAATTTCTGGCATCAAATTCGTACTACCGATGCAATCTGTTGAAATATCTCATATTTCTTGTTGAGGGTACGAATGTCAAATTTATTTCCAGAGAGTGTTCTTCTTCGCTGCTTTTCAAGTTTTAATTTCGTTACGCATTTTCACTTTTCATGAAAAGTCTATGGAAGAGTGAAGAAATTTCCAAGTTTCCATGTGCACAGCTTTATATTAACATCTATCAAATCGGAACGATATATCGTATCGGCGGAGGTGCCGTGGTCCAGTGGTTTAAGGCGCTTGACTGGAGATGCGAGGATCGGGCGTTCGATCCCCGGCACGGCACTTATGCCCTTGAGCAAGGCATTTTATTTACATTGCTCTTCTATCATACATCAAATAAATGAAGTGCTAAAGGCATATTGATACCAGGGTGTGCGTGTGTGTTATTAAAAAAAAAAAAAAAAAATGGGGCGAAGTGTTTTGGGTTGTTTGGACTTCAATCTACATGCCTATATAATTCTCATCGCTATTGGTTATTTAACTCCGCTGCTTTTCTATTACAAAATCATTGATCAATATTGGAAAAAGTGTCTCAAAAGCAGGAAACCTAACGATGACGTAATGGGCGATACTATTATCGCGAGAGGGGGAAAACCTGCATTTCTGACAGCAGGCTACCATAGCCCAGTGCATGCATAACAAGATTGATAATAATTTATTAAGAGATCCCATAAATGTAACACAGACCTACATGTATGCACAGTATACGTTCACTCAATTTTATAAAGAGCCCCTCCGTCCCCTCCTGCAATGCAGTCTAACCCCTATTTTGATAATGGAATTGTCCGGGCACTTCGATCCCGCCTCAGCCGAATAAACAACGTGACACGGTGACCTGAACGTGCACACACGTAGTTTATCACAGTGCTAGCTTACGGGCAAAGTTTACATAATGCAATTTATCAGGGTAGACTATCCCCCGAAGGGGGGGGGGGGGGGGGCACTCAATATATTGGACAGACGGGTATGTGCCGCTTTGACGACCCCCTTTTTCGACGGCCGATGGCCGTTCTCAAGATACCCGAATTTCCATAAACAGCAGTATTCACCCACACCACGTAATACTATAGTGGTCATATTGACCACTATGCGGAACGAATGCAAAAATACTAGTCATTTTCTATCGCATGTACTTAAGGTATGGGGGGAAAAGTAAGATAAATGTTTACAATATTTCCTTTCAAATTCAGCGCTTTAAAATCTCTTTCCTACCTTAAATGGCCGTTAGGAAGAACTTCTGATATTTCCAGCAAAATCCAAAGTCAAAATCATGTCCAAAACCTAAAAAATCCCCGCCAATTTTTTTCGCGATCGCATGTTGTTTTCCTGCTGCCGATGTTTTTAGACTAAATCGGCCAATAAAATTTTGTCCACAACGAAACTCGGTATCGCGTGCACATTGATCTCTACGATCGTAGACACGGAAAATCGGGACTTACGTGTGCGCGATAGGAACCGAACTTTTAACGACCGAATTTTTTAGCGGGAGATGTCAGCGCTCGCGGCGATCAGGAAATGTACACCATGACTTGCGATACCCCGTTTCGCCAGAAGTGACAGTAAATTACGGATTTCATTTTTCGAATTATTTTCTCCAACATCGGTGAGTTGAATTTATTGTATTTCATGAATATGTTGGAGTCGTTTTTTGTAAATTAAATGCCGATTATGAGTGAATGTTGGTGACTTTTGTGCAGTGGTGTTTTGAAAGTGTCGAGGTAGATGACTGCCTAGAGTCTAATCACGAAGTATAGTAAAGTCGCTATGAGGTATTCACCCTTCTCACGCGTTCTCAAGATACCCGGCCGGTACCCGTCTCTCTCCTTTTCCCCCGGCGCGGCCCGTTCCCTAGCTAACTGTCGCGTACGTACGTCCATTCACATGCGTGCGCAATTGCATATGCATGCACTAGATGCGAAGTGTGGCCGATAGCCAGTGTGGCCGATAGCCGGTGTGCTGCCGGTCTATCGTTTGCATTGCACACACACGCGCGCGCATCACCGTCACATAATTATGACATGTCACACACACAATTTTAAAGTGACTTTGCAACGCAAACGATGGACCGGCCGCACACTGGCTACCGGCCGCACTTCGCAGCATCTACTCTATAGCATCCCCAAGCCTAAGTGCCGTAGTTCCCTAGACCATGGTTTTGGGGTATAATCCACCGTTCCAATGACCCAATGTTTTTCTCTGCTAGTCCGTTCCTTAGACCCCCGTTTTGAGGGCGGCTGCGGCACACCCCCGTCTGAAAAAAATTTGAGTGCCCCCCCCCCCCCCCCCCCTCTCCCGGGAGACTATCTCAACGAAGTTGGCAAACGATGAAATCCCCGCATGCATCAAGACTCAAGGGAAACTTTGGTGATCGAACCTCCGATATATTAGGAAGACATACGAAGTCAATTTTTATATTTTGACCAATTAGAATCAACGGAATAAAGAAAGAATTTGCCCGAAATTGCTCGGATCCTGCCAGAGGCCGCCCCGAAATGCGGCCGAAGCGATCATCACCGAGCTGTGCGTAAATGGCATGGAGATCGCATTCACTGCAATGCGAATGATCGCGGTCGACGGTCAGCGCTGCTGTCCGCACTTTCGCTCGCGCATCTGAAGTGCCCATTAAGACAGGCCGACCGCTCCGGGCGGCCCACAGCCCACCACCTTTCTAACGTTAGGCCGGAGCGCAAGCGTAAATGGAAAATTGAAACTAGTCCCAAACAACCGTAACTAATGTCCGATTTCTGTTAAAATTAAACAAGTTTAAAGCGATCAGTGTTGCTCCTAAAATTCACAACAATGCAAATTATCTCCTCCTACCTATACTTTCACGAAGACTAAATTAAAATCTGGGTAAAATAACGCGAAACATATCGTCATTTCCTTCCTTTTTTCGTCACAGTCGTAATCACATCGATCATAATAGCATGATATTGCAGTTATTCACACAGTCGCCAGAGGTGGCGCTCGTAGGCCTAACCCACAGGGGGGCTCAACTCCGCTTCTGCATCCGGCTTTCCATGGGGGCATTTCCCCTCAAAGGAAAACTAAATATTCACCCTCAGGTTCCTATATTTAATCTTTTGTCTCCCTGAAATTTAATGATTGAGACTTCAATTGAATTAACTCTTGCCACCTCCTAATCACTTTGAACTCATCATTTATTTATTTTTTTCATTTTCCCACTTTTCTTTTCTGTTGTAGCCCTCCTGCGATATCAAATTTCCCTTTACTGACCCATTCATTCCCTTCTGCCTTGCAGATTTGGCATATCTGAAGTAAAACTGAATTACAGTTACGGGGGCTTCAGTAATATGAGTAAAACAAGTCCATCAACAGAAACCCCACACACAACACCTAGCACTTTCTTACGAAAATCAGTCTATCATCCAGTAATTCAAGGTTGCATAAGGCTGTATTACAGAAATCCACCATCACACTTTAGAAGACATACTATAATATTATTGTGCCTGCATCATTATCATCACCACATCTTTCACAAAATTATGGGGGAAAACAACAGAAAAGGTTTTTCTGTGTGAAATGATGTTTATTAAAATAATTCAATTATCAACGTAAAAACGTAACGCTCTCTTCAAATGCTACCTACAGATTATAACATTAAGTTCATGGACAATAAATCATGGGGCAGGGGGGGGGGGCAATACCAATTTATATATTTTGTTTCTATTCTTTTTTGCAAGCAAACAATTTTATATTCTTCTAATGACATCCGATATAGGTGGATTGTAATGTATATCCATGTACAGCCTTTCAAACTATCATCAGAATATACAAGACATAAAAGTACAAAGAGATCACCTTACTGCCCAATATGATATAAGGTCATGTTTGTCCAAATATTGGTAGTTTTGAAAATTTTGGGGCGGGCTAAAACTCCCAAGCGCCTGATTCGTCTGCCTAGAAACATACCCCAGATTAATTGCACATAATGATTGCACAGATGAAAAAAGTGAACGAATTACAGATTCTAGAACCATTTGTGTTTATTATAGAAATAGAATCATAGCTATCTCAGGATAGCTTTAAGGAGCTGATGAAAGGGATTATCACTTCAAGGTTAAAGATCAAATAGAATATCATGATTAAATCTGAATGCACTACTTATGCTTAAATTTATAAACATAAGTTGCATTAAAGCTGATTAACCAAAATCATTTTGTATCATAATATAGTCATGCAACATTTTTCAAAATCTTTTTCTAATTACTTTGGAATTAAAAGAAAAATTACTTGAATTTACAAATTTATTGGTTATATTTAGAATTGAAAACTGCATTAGCCTTACGTGAAATGGGATAATTGAATCTGCATAACTTAAAAGGTTTTTTATTGTATTTTAAGTGTGACAATATTTTGAATTGATTATCCCGTATTTTAGACCAAAATATCGATCTATATGATAGTATCAAATAAAACGAATCGTATGATGAAATTTATGAAAAAATGAAGAACAACAGAATACATAAGAAATCCATAAAATGAAATACATGCAAGAGTAATGACTTTCTCATAATCATGTTTCAAATGGGCCAGTTATGCCAACTACAAGTTTTTTAATTACATACACATTAACATGGACATGTAGACCTACAAAAGGGAGATCAGTGGTAGCCAAAGTATTCAAAGTATTTAAAAATTACGAATTTTGGGGTGTATCTATAAAGGGTCCAAGAGTAAAATGTCGAGTGATTGCAATAAGGGCCATTCAATAGCCTTGATACAATCTCCCCCCCCCCCCAAGTCAGATTTATTGGTCAAGTTCGACACACACTCAACTTTACAAATCTACTTGTTTCCCCTTTAAATAGCTCTTTCCAATTGACCCATATTTTGACATTCAATAGTTCAATGTCCACCTCTGAAATATGTGCATCTCTAGGAGATTTATAATATTTAATTATTTGCCATTATGTAAATTAGCAATAAACATCTCTTTTAAAAAAAAAATCAAACTTGAAATAATAATAAAGATAAAGAATACTTTGATCCTTTATGACTCCAAGGCATTACTACACATTCAACAAGCTTTGTAGCTGATGAGCTTCCTTGGACAACCTGCATAATGAAAACAAAAAGAAAGAAAAGAAAAATTAAACTTCTTGTAGACTGTAGACTGGATTTTTAAGAAGGAAAAAATGGGTACATCTCTACTTTTATGTCACAATTTATTTTTCTTCTTCTTCAAATGATAGAAATGTGAATCTAGGTTTAAATCTTTTAACAGAAGTAAATATTTTCCATTACAAATTTGATCCAAGACCAAGACCTCTAGTAAACTTCAAAATGGTTAAATCAGTCAGCAGGTACAATCAAAATGATTTACTGGACTTCAGAATTCGATTATGACTGTACAGATTAGGGGTCTAAGAAAACACGTACACGCCTAATGAGTTTAAATACTAGGCCCTATAAGTATCATAATCTTACAGAGCTACTACTAGTAGAACTATGTCTAAGCTATGGCCACAATGAAATTTACACTTAGATGTCTACATTTTCACCAAAAAAAAAAAAAAAAAAAAAAATTACCTTGCCAGTTCAACTTGGGTTTCCTGCAGTGAGTGGATGACAAAATCTACAGCCCAGGTAGGATCTATCACGGTATTGGATGATCTAGCCCTGGTCCTGGTCCTGGTCCCCCTGTGACTGTGTTCCACTACTTTGGTCCATTTATCAATGTCAATTATAGCTCTGCAATCAAAGAAGAACAAAAATTTAGGATCGTGGTTGTAAAAGCATAGATCTACTGTCTAGATTTATATCAGATATCATAGATTCATACCCTCAGTCTCACTCTCAGATCTACTGGCTAGTCTCTAGATCTACTAGTGTCAGTGGGGACTCGACAATGGTTGTCACGACACAAAAGAGGTGTAGAGTCTTGACCTAGACCTATTTCAGCCAAGCCCAAGCCAATGATCAAATTGAGACCACTCTTGTCTACTTTATTACTAGTAGCAGCCTTAGGTTATGGAAACTAAAGAACATTTTAATAAGGGTCGAGAACGGAAGACATTGCCATTCAAATTCTATGTAGATCTTTCTGGACCCTACCTAAACTAAAGTCAAAATTCAAAGCGAAGGTCTAACGTTAGGCCCTAGCCAGGGCACCTGCAACATTTTGCTCTCGTAGGCAAAGCGCAGTAGCCGGCCTAGCCTTTTGACAAGGCCTCGTGACCATGTCAATAAGTTTCGCGCAATTTGTTGCATCTGCGCGTAGCCTGAATGTCATCAGAATGACACGTGCGCGCCACTGATCTCTGTAGAGATCAGTGGTGCGCGCGCACAGAATCAGTCTAAAAACACAAAATATTTCATAACTAATTCATAAAAAGGCCAGAATTCTACAAAACCAGTAGAAGTCAAAATAAGAAAGGTCAAACCTAGAACTCTTACTCTTTTAAGAAACCTTTTAACTGGTTAATTCCCACCATTAACAGCACTGCTAACCAATTAACAAAATTACCTTGTCACTGCGAGTCGATTACTTTCCCCATAGAAACACGTGTAATTTGGGTGTTCTACGTTTTTGTGAGGCAACATAAAAAGGCCGTTTTCAAACAAAATTGGCCAGAATTCTACATATGAGATGATTACATTTTTATGCTCAGCAGCTTCTTTGTTTCTTAAATATTCATATTCCTTTTTAACTGAATTAAATTGTTAAAAAGTGAAAAAGATATAAGTATTTCTAAAAGTTGAAATTTACGTTTTTCATGATTAATGTACAGGGTTCTATGGAGGGAATCGCAGAGGGAAAGTGATACGCGCGCGCGCATGGTTGAGAATGCAACACACTTTTTGGTATGTGGCTATTTTCTTCGTCATGCTGTGCCTGAGATGAGACTAGCCGGCGACGAAAAGAATCAACACGGCCTGGGTGAACGCGCGATCGAGCGACTTTAGTCGCGAGGCCTTTTGGAACCTGGGTTTCCATCGTCCGATATGAATTATTCACGAGTTGACATTCGCATGCTAACACGCCTACCGAGGATTATCGACCAATCACAACGGTATCTGCGGGGCTTGCTTTCCATGTGATTCGTTCATGGTGCCTGCTTGTCCTCCAGCTTGAGCTTGCGATCGAAGATAGTCCTTACACAACGGGATCGCCTGGTAAATAGCGCTGTTGCCATATCCCGTGGGAAGGCTCACAAATGCATCCTGTCCTTTGAGGACTGAAAGAATTGCCCTCAGTTGTAAGTCCTTGCAAGCTGAAATTTTCAGCATTTGCGAGGCAAATTCCGTGCTTTTCAGCAACAATTCTTCTTCGGACGCCATGATTGATGTAGCTTGCACGGGGTGCCGAGATGAAGGCGAATTTGCATACCAAATTTATGCTGACGTCATGCGAAGATACGTTCGCTGATTGGCTCCTACCTATAAGGTAGCAGATCCTCGCTAGGAACAAGGGATAGCATAAGAAATACAGGCCAGGTTCCAAAAGGCCCTCGCGACTCACGTCGCTCGATCGCGCATTCACCGGGCTGGGCGGCTAGTCTTGTTATGCAGCCACTACTAGCTTACTTGCCGAGAAAAATAGCCAAGTCACGAGGGCCTTGTCAAAAGGCTATAGCCGGCCAGGATCGGCGAACCCAAAACTAACAGACCGCTGGGCAAGATCTTACCCGGCGCGGCCCAGAGTGAAGATCTTACGCATTCAGTGCTGTGATCAATCTTGAACAGGTCTACATCTACCGCAGATTGTCGGTAATGTAGTCATGCGCTTTACTTTTTTGGATTGAGCACTATCATAATATACAGATCTACGGAAAATTTCTGATCTTTTAGAAAAATATTACCAGTATCCTATTTAAAAGGACTGTTTTAGAGTTCAATGAAAGTTGATAACTTTCTTTTGTCATGCAAGAGACGGGACTGGGTGGGATGTGGGTTACATTTTGTACAGTGAACTCACTCGCTGCCACGACGAACACATCCCAGTCATTAAGAGGAACGATAAACAAAATTGATATTTACTTACGTTTCAAGGCATCATACGGCCTCACTTTGATGTGAATGTTCCCTGTAGGATTTTCTGCTTTCGTGAGATTTACTAGACAAACTCCTTCAAAATCAAAACTTAAAAAAAAAAAAATTTTTTTTTTTGAGGTTTGTGTTGAAATGGCACAAAAGTAGCACCACCCGTACGGCCGCCATTTTTCCTATTTCGTGTCCAAATCGTAGGGAATTGTGGGAATGAAAAAAATGTTTTATGTATTATCTTATACATAAAACATTATGTTAATACGAGCCACTAACCAATCATCGAACAGTTTTGATGAGTTTTTGACGTCATTCCTCATGAATAAACATTTATTCAAATTGACCCTCCTAGATCACTGTTCAAATTGGACAAAGCTCCCACAATGCATCCAATGCAAAGCCTATGGTGTGTCAAAGGTCACATTTTTAGTTGAGTCTCTAGCCCAGGGCCTTCTTGCATAAAAAGTTGTGATTAAACGCAACTCAAAAAATCAAACGCAACTCGATTTTCAACCAATCAGGATCGCGTATTTGGGACTTGCGTTTAATTTTTTGAGTTGCGTTTAATCGCAACTTTTTATGCAAGAGGGCCCTGGCCCCTAAAGCTCCGCCATCTTGTCGGGGTCCATTAGAAGGCCCGATAAGCATCTTTGCATAATTCATGAGCGTAAATGCATGATTCATTTTGTAAGATGCTCCCCGAGAGTAGCATTAGTTTGTACGCGGTATGAATCACATTACGCGCATCAGCTTAGAGCATGCGCGGAAAGAAAGGTCAAATTCAGTAAAATATGCATTTATGGTAATGTATTCATCGCTTCAACGTACAGATTCGGCGAATCAGCGTCGGTAATTTCTGATTGTGGCAGACGGTACTCGGTCAATGCACTTTAATTGTAATCGATCTCCGAATCAAAATATATCGCTTTGCAAATTTGTAAACAAGTAAATAAAGCTAAAAATGTAACCGGACAGACCGAATCAAATCTAATCATGGATACAGATAATGTAAAAATAAATGTAAAGTACTTGACACGTCACCAGTGGCATAAGTCTCTTTTGTTGTTGATATACTTAATACCGGTGAATATATTCATTTGATATGCGTAAAGGATAATGATAAATAAATAAATAAATAAATGATACATATATGTATAATGAAAAAAAAAAAGAAAAAACTTCTTGCAGTGTAGGATATTTTTTTCAGGGATGGTTTTCATAACAGAAAGGATAATATTCATTTGGGGGTGAGGGAATGGGGTCCTTTAGTTAATTGAGGTTTTTCTTTAACTTTTTAGTTAGTCTTGATGTAAATTTTTTTTTTTTTAAGTATACGTTTGTTCTTTTTTTGGAAAGGATTTTTAATTTTATTAAAAGGAACAATCCACTAGCATAGCTGAGGGGGGGGGGGGCGGGGAGGGGGGCAGAGTGCCCCCCGACAATTTTTCCTCCCTTTTTTTTTTTCTTGTTTGTCAGAGAATTATGGAGGAAAACATGTGATGAACCCCCCCCCCCCCCCAGCGTCTATTTTGAGGACTGGGGAGTCTTGATGTAAATGATTTTTTATTTATTTTTTTAAAAAATAATATAAGTGTACATTTGTTCTTTTTTTAAAGGGATTTTTAATTTTAGTAAAAGGAACAATCCACTAGCGTAGCTGAGGGGGGGGGGGGCAGGGGCAGTTTATATTTTTATATATTTTTTGACATGCCAAAATACTGACAGTTTGAAACATTACAAATATTAAGGTGTATTGCCATCCCGCCACCCCAGTTGTGCATCCAGGATTTTGTAAAAGATGGGGCACACATTGCAGAAAATTCTCTGACAAGTTGAAAAAGGTCATTTCAAAGGAGGCGGGGGGAGGGGGTACAATCTTGAAGTTGTATACTGAAGGTATGTCACTCTGTATAAAGGGGGGCATGGGCCGGAAGTGTTCCCTAAATCTGATACTGCCCCCTTCCACCCCCACCCCCTCGAACGATACCACTGCTTTTTCTCTCATTTTTTTATCTTTCTCATTCCATTCTAACTCTGGCTTACCTTTCACACAAACTTTTCATTTAACATTTCTAGTTATGGAACCCCTGCCCCCCCCCCCCCCTTTGAATACTCTATGTAAAAGTATATCACATGAACATTATCACTAAAATGAGAATTCAAGTTAGAATTAAAAAACTCTCAGAATATGTAAATGTTTAAGGTAACGAGATAGATGACTTTCCATCCCCTTAACATGATAAAAGAGATGAACTAAATCCTTTGTTTTTGTTGTCTATTTAATAACAATAAATATCAATTCAAATAACAAGTTTATAATTTGAAAAAAAAAAATCTTGAAATTGCACATCCTTGCAGAAGTCTAGTGGTAAGTCAAATTTTCATATCACTTACTAGTGTATCAGTGAATGAATATTTGGTTTTTCTCACAAGTTCTCAAGCAATTTGCGTATCAACTGTTTCATTCTATTATACTGTTGAAATGGTCACTGACATAAATCAAATCTAGGTTTTGTTAAATTTCATTCAGCTGAAGGCACTTATTTTTTAGAATTTCAGCAAATGCAATATTCAAACAAAAATCCTCCAAATCAGAAACCCTTGTTAGGGATATCTGTATTGTTTTATTCCCAATCCCCAACTTCATTACATGTATCCACTCGTGAGACTGCTGATCTAGCTAACAGGAATGAAGAGCTGTAGTGGTAATCCGTAAGTCTGTTGAATGAAAAGAGAAAATAGAACAAATTAAAAACTATTAAGGTCGTAAACAATAAGAAAGGACTGCAATGTGCCAGATATGTAGATATGCATGACTCAAACAGAGTGAATATTGCTTGATAAAAAGCTATTTTACCCACATTCATTAAAATTAAGTTCTTTTGTAAGAAATGAAAATGGAAATGATGAATCCTTATAAAAATTAAATAAAATTCCCATATATGACTAAAAATTCTTTTTCAGGTGAGAGGGAAAGGAAATTACAATAGTTTCAAATAACTTGCTTCCTCTTCAAGTTGTGTACTACTGATATAGGCCTATTATATATTTTTTATATTGATATATTTTTCGAAAACTTTTTTTGTGGGGGGGGGGGGTATTACCAAATTTAATTAAGCACAGTAAAGGCCTACCTCTCCAAGCTTGAGCATGCAGGTCAGTATATCTGCTCTTTGTTCATTTCTCCGGATTGTGTATCTCAATATTCTTTGACCATCCATTGTAAAGAATCATGCTGTGTAAAAAGAGGATAAATAAATAAATTTATAAGTGCATGTATAAATGAAAGTTATTTAGAGGTACACAATATATATTTCACAGAAATACTTGTACTCCACTAATTCTGACTTTTTTCTTTTTTCTTTCTTTTTTGATCTTCTCAAACATCTAAATACATCTAATTCAGATCGTAGATCAAAGCTCAAAAGAGACCGTTTTCACAGAATGTATTGTGAATAAATGTGAAGTGTAATCTTCTCTTTCTTTTCCATGCTTACACACAATGCTGGGCTTTGTTGGTAATGGTCTAAAATGTTTGCATTAAGGACAAGCTATTAAAAAATCAATGAACTGCTTGGAGGGAGACCCATATTTTTTTGGTCTCGCTAGCCCTCCAAAAGTCGCTCAGTGGGGGGGGGGGGGGGGGATCCAGTTCCCCTCCATAATTCTCTGACAAGCAAAAAAAAAAAAAGGTTTTCTGGTTGAAAAGGGGGGGGGGGCACAATCGCAAATAGGGCGGGCACAATGCATTGTTTTCCCTCAAAAGGGGGGGAGGGCACGGGCCGGGATTGCCCCCCCCCCCTAAATCCGCCACTGAGTAAGGGCATCTGTAATATGCTTTTACACATTTAGGGACCCCTGGAAGCCCTAATTGCTTTTATAGTTCATTTCCTTGTTTCCTGTTAAATTACAATATTTATGATAATCATAAAATGATTCAAATTACACTATACATGTATAAGCATATAGATACTCAGGAAATGTTCTGTAAACTTACCTGTAATTTAGGAAGGCTAGATTTCTGCTTCATCATGTATGGTCAACAGTTTGCGTAATGTTTGAATAACATTTCTTGGGTTCCTTTCCATTTTGATCTGTTAAAAAAAAAAAAATGAAAACAGAGTTGTCACTTTTTTTGGTCTTTCTTGTTACAGTCATAGCTACATTGATAATAATTGTTTTTATCAGGCAAATAAATTCCAATCCATTATTTTTCAAAGGTCAAAATTCAATAATCATCAGCTATCTTATGTTTATTAAGCTACATTCAAGCTAAATAAATAAGGTTCTTGGAAAGAAAAAGAAACAGCCTCAGCAACAAAACTTTCTAGTGACGTGTGTCTGAAATTTTTAACAGGGATCCCTAAACTGGATTTAACCAGACTGAATTTTTGCCCAAAATACATTTGCCTCAACTCCCCCCCCCCCCCCCCAAAAAAAATCATAGTCTATCAGACTCCAGTTAATTTACAGTCAGTTTAATTGACCAAATGGCATGAATTGAACCAAATATAGTAGATCCAAGTCTTTTAAGAACGAAAAAAAAGTCAGGCGTGAAAGTGAAGTTCTTATCAAACATGGTTAGAGATCTACTTTGACTTTGTCCCCCAAGGCCAAGCACAGCTTTAGCCCTAGCCAAGTCTACATCTACTCAAGATAGACTATCCTTCAGACTTCGGTTTATGAAATAAAATTTCAACAAATATTCAGAGTTCAAAACAGTAAACCTCGTGTAACATTAATGATTTTATATCAGCACTAATTAATATCTTATCAAAATCATCGATATCGTAGAATCCCACCACACAGTCACAGATTCCAAATCTAACGTTAGTCCAAGTTTGACTAACGAATACGCTTGTGTGCACCATACAGATGAACAACAACATGAGGAAAAGCTTATGGTTATATGCAATACAGTCTATCATCATTTAGAGTTTAATAACGTTAGATCTGTTTAGATCTTCTTAGATCCAACTTGTTTGCATGTATTGAATTTTTGACGCTGTCGAAATAGCCACCGCGCCAGTGGCTGAAACTGACCCGTGACTGCCCGGGTAGCTGTCATGAGTCGCAGCGTGTGAGGACAGCGATCTCCGTGTCAAATTACATCTCGACGATAAATTTAGAACTGTAATTTCGAGAGAAAATTGTTTCAATCCTTTTTCAACACAACTCTTGTGAATCCTTTTGAAATATAGATAAATTATCGTAGATCACCTAGAATTGTACAAGTTATTTTTATTAATAAACTATAGATTAAATGTACGAAATTTAATGATAATTTGAGCTTTACTCACCTTGTCCTATCCTTTTGAACTAACATCTCTCATTTCGTGCGGATGACGTCTTGCATATAATCTGCATAATTAATAGGTCTTTAATTGACGAAGTTGAGGTCAAGTAAATTTTGATCGATACTATCGAATTATGTACATAATGGTGGTTGATCCGGTGTCCGAACACTTTTCAGAAAATCAACGATAGCAAATAAAATATCAAACGAATATCTGTCAAACTTACATAATGAATGCTCAAAGTCCTACAGAAAAAGAAGTTGATGGAATTTTAAAAAGACAACGTAGATTTAATACGATATTCCCTTCCGAGTGAACCCCTTCCCAACGACGCGGCGTTTTGGTCCCTTGAAAAAGGTACTGTATTTCCGAACGTGTGAAACCTATGTGAAAAAGACACAACCTTTGTTTCCATAGTGTGGTTTTCATATGCGTAATCCCACGCGTATGAAAACCCATTTTAGGCGCTTAACTGTACACGTTCGGTAGTACAATCTGTTCGGAATTACAATCTTGACTATTCATGACCTAGCATCCAATCAAAGTTTCACAATAAACTGACACGCACAAGAAATATGAATAATGCAACGTATCGGGTGCTTATCGGGCTCTTCAAATGATCCGAAAGAGGCGGGGCCTAATTCCATTCGCGTAATGATTTCCGCGCGTGCTGCTTTCCGTCTAGTAAATCTATTATACGTCTATGCTCTAGCCCTCCTTCGGAGGGCATACTGGTATGATCGAATCTCTTTGCTACCCCTGGGGCCCGTTGCACAAAACTTGCGTTTGAACGCAACTCAGGAAAATCAAACGCAACTTTACTTTCAGCCAATCAGAAGTGCGCATTAAGGACTTGCGTTTGATTTTTAGGAGTTGCGATTAAACGCAAGTTTTGTGCAACGGGCCCCAGAGCTATCCATACAGAGCGCGTTGAAAGAGAGAGTTGTGACACGCGCATAATAAGCCTGCGCGTACGCGGTCTTAGTTTACGACATGGTGGATCATGGAGCTCCCAATAGTTCCCTCTCACGTACACTCTCTATGTAGTCTGGGAGCCTGTCCCGAAATAGTCACCCCATTTTACCCATAAGATTTGACCCCATAAAGTTTCTTAGACCATCTGAGTCATTGACAAAAAGGTGTTCAGCCTGACCGTAGCCGCTGGGTTAAGCCCCCAGGGCCCCCAAAAGGGACCCCAAAGTCGGGTCGATTTCACCCCATGCAATTAACACATGAATAATACATTTCAGCCTGGCAGTCACATACCTCCTGAGATACCTGAAAAGCTCTTCTATTATGCCTTGTAAAACAGGTGAAGATAGACAATGGGTGTGTTTACATAATCCTGACAATATTTTTTGGCTACTTTTGAGAAAGCAATACTTTTTTCACAATTTAATAACTTAATAACCAAAAGGCCAATTAACACCAAATTGCGCCTCAAGAAGATTATTATCCTCAAAATTATGTTATGAAAATTTAAAGTGAATTGAATGAAACACTTTTGAATTATCATAGTCAGAAGGTAAGAAAATGGTTTTTCTTTCCATACAGAGCATTTTGGGGGGCAAAGCGTTGTCAAAGGGCACTTTGGGGTTTTAATTTCAGGGGGTCTGACACCCCCTTCCCGATGGACAATTTTGTCAGTTTTTATATTTTTGGAATGTACATCCATAGCTCTTCCTTCTGACAAAATTTGGTCTCTGGGCTTTAAGGGGAAAAATTTACCCCAATTTTTAGGGGCTGTCTGACACCCCATCCCGACGGAAATTTTTGTCAGTTTTTTGTGTTTTGTAATGTCAAGTCATACTACTCCCTACTGACAAAGTTTGGTGCATGGGTGAGATGGGGTGAAATCGACCCGACTTTGGGGTCCCTTTTGGGGCTCTAGGGGCTTAACCCGGCGGCTACGGTCAGGCTGACAACCTTTTTGTCAATGACTTAGATGGTCTAAGCAACTTTACGGGGTCAAATCTTATGGGTAAAATGGGGTGACTATTTCGGGACAGGCTCCTGGCCTAATGGGAGAGAACTATTTGAAGCTCCATGAAATGACTGACCCATCAGAAGCGACCTCCAGTGTCGCGACTCTCTGTATGTATAGCTCTGGCCTACCCGGAAGTCAGAGCTAATTGAAGGATATGTATGTATAGCTCTGCCGGAAGCATCGAGATCGATTGCGGAATTCCAGGGGTCTCAACCATTGAACTCTATGACATAGAGTTCAGTGGTCTCAACTCCGCTTTTGCATCCGGCTTTCCATGGGGGCATGTCCGGTCCGGGTCAAAAGTGCACACTGCTCCCACTTTTCATGTATTAGCCTATGAAGCCGAAATTTTTTCAATGTACCAGCGAAAATCAGGTTTTGGCCTGCGCGCAGCGCGTAAAATTATTGAAACTATAAATATGAATATTCATAACCTTTTATAACTAATTAACATAAAATTGAACTGTAAAAGGCTTGTACTGTAGCTATGCACCCAATTGAGAAGCAGTAGATTAAGATGAAGAAGAGGAAGATTTATAGGAAGAAGAAGAAGAAGAAGGAGATAGGAGAAGAAGAAAAAAAAAAGAAAAAGAAAAAGAAAAACTGAGTCTGAGGAGAAGAAGAAGAAGAAAAAAAAAATGAGTCTGAGAAGGAGAAGGAGAAGGAGAAGAAGGCCGGAGAAGAAGAAGAAGGAGATAGGAGAAGAAGAAAAAAAAAAAGAAAAAGAAAAAGAAAAACTGAGTCTGAGGAGAAGAAGAAGAAGAAAAAAAAAATGAGTCTGAGAAGGAGAAGGAGAAGGAGAAGAAGGCCGGAGAAGAAGAAGAAGGAGATAGGAGAAGAAGAAAAAAAAAAGAAAAAGAAAAAGAAAAACTGAGTCTGAGGAGAAGAAGAAGAAGAAGAAGAAAAATCCGAGTCTGAGAAGGAGAAGGAGAAGAAGAAGGAGAAGGAGAAGAAAAAGAAGAAGAAGAAGAAGAAGAAGAAGAAGAAGACGAAAAAAAAGAAAAAGAAAATCTGAGTTTGAGAAGGAGAAGAAGGAGAAGAAGAAGGAGAAGAAGAAGTAAGGGGGGGGGGGGGTCGGAGGTCCATCACAAAGATCTCCCATTCTCAAAGTCTACGACTATAGGCAGCTAGCTGTACTGGGCATACTTTGGTGACTCCGTTCTCTGGGTCAGAATGCTGATCCAGATATTTATATACAGCACTGGTGGAACAGAATTCCGGGTCACAGCAGCAGCAACAAGGATGACATTGACCCCATTTCCGGTTCCTGATTCCAGGTTTCTTCAGTTGTGACCAGGAATCCGGCTCAATTTACGATGACCAGGATTCCTGGTCCATTGGTGCCGCACCCGGAATCCGGGTCACTTTAATCAACCCGGAATCTTGGTCGCCAGAGCAGCAACCCGGAATCAGGGTCTGTTGGTGCCGCACCCGGAATCCGGTTCAATCTAAATTGACCCGGGAAAATGTCAATGCTTCATTTACTCTTTCCGGGTCCTGTTGACCCGGATGGAGTGCGGCACCAACGGATCCTGATTCCGTGTCAAGGATGACCCGGAAAGAGTCAGTTTTGACCCGGGATTTTTTAGAGTGTACTGGGCATAACGAGACGCGTTAAGAAAACTCTTAGACAATAGATCAACTACAAGTTACAATTGATAGAAATTAGTGCTTTTTGTTGAAGTAAAGTTTTTCAAGGATACACGGACTTAATTCTGTTCTGCAGATGGTATAGGGCCTATTAATAATCATAAGTGACACTATGTTGTCACGATGGGAGGGGAAGGCCCTGGCTACGACAAAAGGCTTAACGGTTTCCCCTCAAAGAAAACTAAATATTCACCCCCAGGTTCCTATATTTAATCTTTTGTCTCCCTAAAATTTAATGATTGAGACTTCAATTGAATTAACTCTTGCCACCTCCTGCATCAATTGGAATCATTGTTTTTTTTTTTTTTTTTTTTGTTTTTTTTTCTTCATTTTCCCACTTTTCTTTTCTGTTGTAGCCCTCCTGCGATATCAAATTTCCTATTATTGACCCATTCATTCCCTTCTGCGTTGCAGATCCGGCATATCTGAAGTAAAACTGAAGTACAAAGAGAAAATGTGCACCCCATTTGTACCCCCCCCCCAAAAAAAATCAAATTTCCTATTATCAATCATAAAGTAATGTCCCGTCTGTCACGTTTTGCATTTACAGCAAAAATATATGTGGATGGGACTACATGGAAAAATTTCCGAGGGATGAAAATTAAAATCCTTTTACTGTTATGTTTCATGATATTAAAGATGACCCTTTAACCCCTTTAGAACATGAGAATAAGGTATTTAATGCTGGAAATTTGGTTGTCTTTAAAAATCGTATCGTACAATCTCAATGTGTCCCGTCTGTCACGCTCACTTTTTTGCATTTTTCCCCAAAAGCAAGATGAAATTTCACATGTATACTTCATAAAGGTACTAACAGGTAATAACATGAATATGCATATTTTGTTTCAAGATTTTCCAGTGAGGAGAGCTTAGTCGAAAAGTATCAAAGCAGAAATGGCTTGGTAAATTCATGTCCCGTCTGTCACGCTGAATTTGCTAATTTACATAATGGCAGATATTCTAAATCTCCTAGAGATGCGTCTATTTCAGGGCTGGACATTGAACTATTGAATGTCAAAATATGAGTCAAGTGGAAAGAGCTATTTAAATGGGAACAAGCAGATTTGTAAAGTTGGGTGTGTGTCGAACTTGACCAATAATTCTGACCTTTTTTTCTGGGGGGGGGGGGGTTGTATCAAGGCTATTGAATTGCCCTTTTTGCAATCACTTGACATTATACTCTTGGACCCTTTATAGATACACCCCAAAATTTGTTATTTTTAAATACTTTGAATACTTTCGCTACCACTGATGTCCCTTTTGCAGGCCTACATGTCCATGTTAATGTGTATGTAATTAAAGAACTTGTAGTTGGCATAACTGGCCAATTTGAAACATGATTATGAGAAAATCATTACTCTTGCATGTATTTCATTGTTTTATGGATTTTTTATGTATTCTGTTGTTCTTTATTTTTTCATAAATTTCATAATACGATTCGTTTTATTTGATACTATCATATAGAACAATATTTTGGTGTAAAATACAGGACAATAAATTTAAATTATTGTCACACTTAAAATACAATAAAAAACCTTTAAAGTTATGCAAAGTCAATTATCCCATCACGTAAGGCTAATGCAGTTTTAAATTCTAAATATAACCAATAAATTTGTAAATTCAAATAATTTTCCTTTTAATTCCAAAGTAATTAGAAACAGATTGTGAAAAATGTGGCATGGCTGTATTATGATAAAAATGATTTTGGTTAATCAGCTTTAATGCAACTTGTGTTTATAAATTTAAGCATAAGTAGTGCATTCAGATTTTTAAAAGCATGATATTCTATTTGATCTTTAACCTTGAAGTGATAATCCCTTTCATCAGCTCCTTGAAGCTATCCTGAGATAGCTGTGATTCTATATCTTTAAACACAAATGGTTCTAGAATCTGTAATTCGTTCATTTTTTCTCATCTGCGCAATCATGATTTTTATGTGCAATTAATCTGGAGCATGTTTTTAGGCAGACGAATCAGGTGCTTGGGAGTTTTAGCCCGCCCCCAAATTTTCAAAACTACCAATATTTGGACAAACATGACCTTATATCATATTGGGCAGTAAGGTGATTTCTTTGTACTTTTATGTCTTGTATATTATGATGACAGTTTGAAAGTCTGCACATGGATATACATTACAATCCACATTATCGGATGTAACTAGAAAAATATAAAATTTGTTTGCTTGCAAAAAAGAATAGAAACAAAAAATAGAAATCGGTATTGCCCCCCCCCCCCTGCCCCATGATTTGTTGTCCATGAACTAAATGTTATAATCTATATATTGCATTTGAAGAGAGCATTACGTTTTACGTTGATAATTGAGTTATTTTAATAAACATCATTTCACAATGAGAAACTTTTCTGGCACAATAATACATGCATTTATGTGTTCTGAAGTGTGATGGTGGATTACTGTAATACAGCCCTATGCAACCTTGAATTACTGGATGATAGACTGATATTCGTAAGGAAGTGCTCGGTGTTGTGTGTGGGGTTTCTGTTGATTGACTCATTTTACTCATATTACTGAAGCCCCCCCCCCCCCCCCCCCCAAAAAAAAAAAAAAAAGATTTTTTTTTTTTTTTTTTGGGGGGGGGGGCTTCAGTAATATGAGTAAAATGAGTCAATCAACAGAAACCCCACACACAACACCGAGCACTTCCTTACGAATATCAGTCTATCATCCAGTAATTCAAGGTTGCATAGGGCTGTATTACAGTAATCCACCATCACACTTCAGAACACATAAATGCATGTATTATTGTGCCAGAAAAGTTTCTCATTGTGAAATGATGTTTGTTAAAATAACTCAATTATCAACGTAAAACGTAATGCTCTCTTCAAATGCAATATATAGATTATAACATTTAGTTCATGGACAACAAATCATGGGGCAGGGGGGGGGGGCAATACCGATTTCTATTTTTTGTTTCTATTCTTTTTTGCAAGCAAACAAATTTTATATTTTTCTAGTTACATCCGATAATGTGGATTGTAATGTATATCCATGTGCAGACTTTCAAACTGTCATCATAATATACAAGACATAAAAGTACAAAGAAATCACCTTACTGCCCAATATGATATAAGGTCATGTTTGTCCAAATATTGGTAGTTTTGAAAATTTGGGGGCGGGCTAAAACTCCCAAGCACCTGATTCGTCTGCCTAAAAACATGCTCCAGATTAATTGCACATAAAAATCATGATTGCGCAGATGAGAAAAAATGAACGAATTACAGATTCTAGAACCATTTGTGTTTAAAGATATAGAATCACAGCTATCTCAGGATAGCTTCAAGGAGCTGATGAAAGGGATTATCACTTCAAGGTTAAAGATCAAATAGAATATCATGCTTTTAAAAATCTGAATGCACTACTTATGCTTAAATTTATAAACACAAGTTGCATTAAAGCTGATTAACCAAAATCATTTTTATCATAATACAGCCATGCCACATTTTTCACAATCTGTTTCTAATTACTTTGGAATTAAAAGGAAAATTATTTGAATTTACAAATTTATTGGTTATATTTAGAATTTAAAACTGCATTAGCCTTACGTGATGGGATAATTGACTTTGCATAACTTTAAAGGTTTTTTATTGTATTTTAAGTGTGACAATAATTTAAATTTATTGTCCTGTATTTTACACCAAAATATTGTTCTATATGATAGTATCAAATAAAACGAATCGTATTATGAAATTTATGAAAAAATAAAGAACAACAGAATACATAAAAAATCCATAAAACAATGAAATACATGCAAGAGTAATGATTTTCTCATAATCATGTTTCAAATTGGCCAGTTATGCCAACTACAAGTTCTTTAATTACATACACATTAACATGGACATGTAGGCCTGCAAAAGGGACATCAGTGGTAGCGAAAGTATTCAAAATATTTAAAAATAACAAATTTTGGGGTGTATCTATAAAGGGTCCAAGAGTATAATGTCAAGTGATTGCAAAAAGGGCAATTCAATAGCCTTGATACAACCCCCCCCCCCAGAAAAAAAGGTCAGAATTATTGGTCAAGTTCGACACACACCCAACTTTACAAATCTGCTTGTTCCCATTTAAATAGCTCTTTCCACTTGACTCATATTTTGACATTCAATAGTTCAATGTCCAGCCCTGAAATAGACGCATCTCTAGGAGATTTAGAATATCTGCCATTATGTAAATTAGCAAATTCAGCGTGACAGACGGGACATGAATTTACCAAGCCATTTCTGCTTTGATACTTTTCGACTAAGCTCTCCTCACTGGAAAATCTTGAAACAAAATATGCATATTCATGTTATTACCTGTTAGTACCTTTATGAAGTATACATGTGAAATTTCATCTTGCTTTTGGGGAAAAATGCAAAAAAGTGAGCGTGACAGACGGGACACATTGAGATTGTACGATACGATTTTTAAAGACAACCAAATTTCCAGCATTAAATACCTTATTCTCATGTTCTAAAGGGGTTAAAGGGTCATCTTTAATATCATGAAACATAACAGTAAAAGGATTTTAATTTTCATCCCTCGGAAATTTTTCCATGTAGTCCCATCCACATATATTTTTGCTGTAAATGCAAAACGTGACAGACGGGACATTACTTTATGATTGATAATTCATAATTTCAAATTCCGCCAAATTAGCAGTAGAAATAAATCTCCCCCTATATACCAAAGAACAAGACTACAAAATTTTATTCCAAAACAATTATCCAGTTTATTGTAAATGCAAAAAGTACCTTTAAAAAAAAAAAAAAAAAAAAAAAGACGGGACAAAATTCCACTTGACCTTTGAACTCCTTTAAATCAGAAGAATATTAATATTTTTTTTACTTTTGTATATAGACATAAAATTCCCCTTATTCCTAACCAGATTTGATTAAATTTGTTATGATAACAGATGAAATCTCTAAAATTGACTTAATATGTAATTAACCATATTTTACCATAAAAATGTGTAATTTCATTTATGGGTTAAAAAATGGCTATTTTGGGTCAAAATATTTTTGAAAATTAAAAAATTGAATATAGTTCCATACAGTTCGAATCATGCTTATTCAACTGACATAGAAGGAAAATGTTCAAATTACACTTTGTTTTTTCACCAAAAGTTGACATTTTCATGGAATTACCCATAAGGACATCCATTCATATAAGGACCACTATTCATAACTACTCATAAGGACCGCTATTCATAGCGCGTGTTAAATGAATAGCGGTTTTCTATGAATAGCGGTTCTTATGAATAGCGAGCGGACCCGAGTAGAACTACGTCTAAGCTATGGCCACATTGATTGAAATTTACACAATTCATGTGGGCTTAGAGGTCTAAATTTAGAGAAAAAATATTTTTACTTGTAGAACAAACATGATTTTTTTAGTTTCACTAGAAAGAGAGAGAGAGAGAGAGAGAGAGAGAGAGAGAGACGGGAAAAGGGGGAGGGGGTGACGTCTTCGGCCATCACGTCATTTTGTCGGGACAGCGTGCGTGGGACTGTTTCCTCGGAGCGATGCGGCGAATTCACTCTTGTGGTGACTCCGTTTGATTCTGCTCTTTCTGTTCGGATCACGGTGTTGTTTTCAGCCTGGAGTACCCAGTTAATTTTAGATAGGGGAGGTGGGCCGCGCTCACCTGTTCTCATTTTCATATTCTATACAAATATTGACTGCTCATGAGGATGATGGTGGAAATTATCGCTCCCTCGGTGGTGTTCATACCGGCCCTTCTATCACCCCCTCGGCTTCGCCTCGGGGATGATAGAAGGGCCGGTATGAACACCACCTTGGGAGTGACAATTTCCACCATCATCCTCATGAGCAGTCAATATTTGTATAGAATATGAAAATATTTGTTTTATATACCTCATCCTTTTTATTGCTTCAGTTGCTAAGTCACTCGCAATGTTGAATTCTTACGCGCAGCGCGTATATTGAACGCAGTCACGTAGCCTAGCAACTCGCGAAAGTGCTCTTAAAACCTGAACCAAATTTTGTGTACGCACGTGTGTGCAAGAGTCTCGGAGGGGTTACGCGTTCTATCACAGGGTTTTGGCCTTCTATCATTTGACCTTAGGTCAATTGATAGAACGCCAAAACCCTCTGACGCAATGATAGATCGAGATGCGCCGTGTCATGTGATATAGTTTTGACCAATCAGTGAATAAGAATCTATGTATGAGATATATAAAATATTTTATTGCCCTGTCATCAGCCGTGTTCATTCGTTCTATTTCCCCCCCCCCCACATACTATGTTATATTTATATATATTTATATTTATTTTGTTGTTGCCCAGGTATTTATCTTTGTAAAGTTTTATACTATTGTACATTTTTAATTATGAGGTGAATAAAGACGATATGAAATGAAGACTATCATGAATTTTGATGTATAGTTATGTATTATTTCTACATGTACATGCATCACTTCTTTTGTTTCTTAAGTAAGTAAACTTTGTGAGGAATGAGTTACCATATCATCCACGATATCATTAGAAATGTTTATAATCTACCGAATAGCTAAGCAAATGCTTCAAGTAGTCTTTTTCCAATTTACTGATATTCATCACTTGATAAATTGATATTTATTACAATTTACTGCCATTCATCACTTTTTGTGCTGAAAATTCGTTACAAATGTGGTTAGATTTTTTCATAATCCTCGGTCTTTTCTCTCATTATCAAAGGAATTATAATCTAGCGAAATTAATAAGAAAAAAGAATTTATTCGCAATGTTTTTAATGTACTTGAAGCATTTGTCTAGATCGATACCTGCGTATATCTTTCTCATTTTTTTATTTTGTCCTACTTAAATCAGTCGCTGATAATCTGTCACTTGCAAATGTAAATAGGAAGAAAAGAGGAAGAAGGAGAGAAGAAAAGAGAAAGAAAAAGAAAGAAAGTTTGTTTACTCTCTTTAATGTATGGCTCTGCGAGTATTTATTACTTGGTAAATTTATATTTATTACGATTTACTGACATTCATCACTTTATGTGCTGTCATTTTTTTTTAATTTTAATTTTTTATAAATGGTTAGATATTGGAGAACTCTGATTCTATTTCTTTCATTATTGGAGAAATCATAATCTAGCGAAAGTAATAAGAATAAGAATTTATTTGTATTGTGTTTAATCTACTTGAAGCATTTGTCTAGATCGATACCTGTTTATATCTTTCTCATTTTTTAATTTGTTCTACTTAAATCAATGGCTGATAATTTTTAATACCTGCGTTGCATCGAATACATGTCACTTTATATGCTGATTAATTGTTATAAAAACGGTTACATTTTTTAATAACTCCCGGTCTTTTTTCTCTTATTATGACAGGAACTGAAATCTCGCGAAAGTATAATAAGGAAAAGGAATTTATACGCAATGTTTTTAATGTACTTGGAGAATTTGTCTAGATCGATACCTGCGTATATCTTTCTCATTATTTTTTTATTTTGCCCTACTTAAATCAATCGTTGAAAATCTGTCACTTGTAAATTTAAATAGGAAGAAAAGAGGGAGAGGAAAAAGAAAAAAGAAAGAAAAAAAAGAGTATTCATAAAATTTGTTAAATTTTTCCAATGAGTGGCTATGCGAGTAAACATTGACATTTAATAATCATTTTACTGACATTCATTGTGTTATGTGCTGTATATTCTTTTTACAAATAGTTGGATTTTGAAAAACTTTCATTCTATTTCTCTCATTATTCGAAGAATCATAGACTAGCGAAAGTAATAAGAATTTATTTGCAATGTAAGAATTTATTTGTAATGTGTTTAATCTACTTGAAGCGTTTGGGGGAAGGAAGAGTATTCGAAGATTTGTTTACTTCCTCTAATGAGAGGCTTTGCGAGTACTCCACTATGAATCGATACTGACATCTTGTCTTTGTTTTTTGTTTTTGTTTGTTTTGTTTTTTCTTAAATCGTCATTTGCATGATTCGGTTGCACCGAATTTAGTCTTATTCATTACGCACCAAGTGTAAAACGATAGAATTTTTTTTTCTCTCTCTCTCTCTCTTTTTAAAGTTTTATTATTATTTTTTTTTTATGAGAGGCAATGTTAAACCATGAAGCTACAAACCAAATGCTAAAAAGTCTTGTAGATATTACAAATCTTCAACTACAATTTCTGTGTTCGCTTGTTTTGTTTTGTTTGTTTTTTTTGCTTATTTTTTTTTATAACACGTGCTGTAAAGGTAGCACAATCGATTAATATGATATCAAAGCAAATAAGTAATTTCCATACTCCTGTTTTCAGCATTTCATTCTCCTTGTTTTAATATTACCTTTATGAATTTACAATACACATAATTGAACTTATCTGTTTATTACATCTTTAATACATAATGAAGTTCTATGCGAACATGTACAATTAACCTTTGTCTCTGCACTGCTCCTTTTCATGAAAAGAATCAATCTTCAATTCTACTTCGAAATAAATTCATTAGAATCATGTATTTCTCAAACAAATTGACTTTTGATAAATTAAGTATAATATTACTATATTATTATTTAAAACTTCATAACTAAACAGTGCATACGTTGTTATGTGAGGCAGCAGTGCTGAGACAAAGTGTTCACTAAGGGTTCCATAAGTTATGAATGTATTTTATGGCTGAGGTGCTCAAATTTAGTGAACTTGTCATTATGAAAGTTAATCATTTGATTAACGCTTTAGGAACTCATCATCATCGTCATCATCATTCATCCTTATGTCACCTCCTATCTTTACATCGTCATTCCATTCTCTTTCCATCTCATGACCATTACCACTGTCATACTATAGTACGACACAGAAACTTTACATGCGAACTAGTTGTTACACTTTTAATTATAATCGATTGGTTATTATATTAGCTATTTTGTATGACTACTGATCTAGACCAAATATTCTATTTTCAATACAAACAATTTCTCCTCTGATAGTAACTATTACTCAACTGACGAATTTACTTCTAGTTTTCAAAAAGCAGGGAATAGATTTAGTTTACTTCATGTAAATGCTAGAAGTCTAAGCAAAAAATTTGATTCTCTGGAAACATTGCTATTTACAACAATTTTCCTTTTTCTATTATTGGTGTCACGGAAACTTGGCTTCATAACATGTCCCAACCTATTTAACTTACAAAATTATACACTGATCAAACATGATCGAGAACAAATGAGAGGAGGGGGCTTAGCATTTTATGTAAATGAACAACTACAATTTAAACTCCGAAAGGAAATATCATTAAAACAAAGTGAATAGATGTTTTTAGAAATCATGAATACAAACAACAAAAATATCGTTGAATTAATTTACAGACCCCCTCATGGTTCTATAAATTCATTTTGTGAAGATCTGGATATATGCCTTCATACTCTTACGGGAGAAGGTAAACAATTATATCTAATGGGTGATTTTAATATAGACTTGTTATCTCATTGTAGTTATCATGATACCCTTCTTCATATTATTTATGCTAACAGTTGTTATCCACATATAAATAAACCAACCGGGATTGATGGTCAATCTTCAACCCTTATTGATAATATTTTTTCTAACATCTTTGACAAAGGCATGACTAGTGGATTACTATACTCCGATATATCCGACCATTTGCCAATTTTTTTAATGTGTAATAATGACGCTTCAAATAAAGTGTCAATTAAATCAAGCATGTACAGAAAGCAAACACCCCAAAATATTGAATCCCTCAAAAGTGATCTATATAGCAACAGATGAATGGTTGGATATTTATAGTGAGTCAGATGCAAATATTGCATACGAAACTTCCAATAAAAAGTTTCAGAAGTATTACGACAAAAATTTTCCTCTGGTATCTGTAAACAAGAACAATAAACATTGTAAAATGCCATGGATAACAAAAGCAATTCTGCGATCCATACACACAAGGAACAAACTTTATAAGGCTTATTTAACAAACTCTACTACTCTTAATAAAAACAAATATAAAACGTACCGAAACAAATTAACTAATATCATTCGAACTTCACGTAAAATGTACTATTCCGATAAACTTAACCGAGTGAAAACTAATATGAAATCTACATGGGAGGTTATAAAATGATATGATTGGCAAGAAAACCTAAAAATTACCTACTAATAATTTTACAATGGATAATACAGTAATACAGTCTGAAGATATAGCTCATACCTTTAATTCCTTTTTTGTAAATATAGGACCTAATTTAGCAAATAAACTCAATAAACCGAACGAAAATTTTACTAAATTTCTTCCGGAACCTACAACTTCTTCACTGTTTTTTAATCCCATAAATCCTAATGAAATAATCGAAATAACAAAAAATATCAAGTCAAGTAAATCACGAGGTCACGATAGAATCAGTGCTTTTCTTCTTGAACAAATTATACATTTTCTTGTTTCTCCTCTAACTCACATATTTAATCTATCTATTAACACCGGGAAATGTCCTGAGTCCCTAAAAATTGCAAAGGTAAATCCCGTTTTCAAAAAAGACAACCCTCACGAATTACAGGCCTATATCCATTCTTCCCAGCATATCAAAAATCCTAGAAAAGATTATCTACAAAAGGCTGTATAACTTTTTAGATACATTTCATTTTCTAAATCTAAATCAATATGGTTTCGGAAAAAGACATTCAACCGACTTAGCTTTAGTACAATTATATGATAAAATAACGAATGCCATGGCCAATAAAGAACATGTAATAGGAGTATCTAATGCGGTGTTCCACAAGGGTCAATACTAGGCCCTTTACTCTTTCTATTATATATTAATGATTTAACTAATACAACTCCTCTTTTACCTTTCATATTATTTGCAGATGACACAAACATCTTCTGTTCACATCATAACTTAAATACCCTAGTAAATACGGGGGAATCCCGATAGTCCGCGGGGCCGATAGACCGCGGGGCCTATAGACCGCGGGACCGATATACCGCGGGGCCTATAGACCGCGGCGTCTCAAGACCCGTCCAGCATCCTCGAACTTTACCCCCTGAAAAGCAGCCTAAACGAGGATTCAGATTTTGTGATTTTGATACCCTAAACAGGGATATTTTTTCATTCTTGATTTTGATACCCTAAATACGGAGAGAAATAATTAACGGCTTGTTTTTACACCCTTAAGAGGGCGAGCATTATTATACGACCGAAATTCTCATATTCTGAATAAATTGTACCCTTTCCGCGGATTGGCCGTGTTAAATTTCATACCCTTTTTCCCTGCATTTGGTCTGAAGTGTGATTTTGATACCCTTTTATATGAAAAGGGTATCATGAGATATGAAAGCAACTTAGATAAGTTCAAAATCTCCCTTAAAAGATATCTGTTTAATACTTAGAGTATGAACTCAGTGTCCAACATTACATTGCATGCACCTTCTTATTTCTGAGTTATTTCGTTCTTACTTTATAAAGCGCATAGGGACGTGCAGTGTTGCTATGTGTAATGCGCTGTAAAAGAACCAAGTATTATTTTTTTTTATTATTATTATTATATATTTTTCGTTTTTGACACCCTAAACGCTGATCCGCGCGGATCCTCGCCCGACCCTGAAAAACTACCCTTTCCCCTCGTTTTCAGGTTCGCGGATGCTGTACTGATTTCAATGGAAGATACCCCCCCCCCCCCCCCCCGGGATTAAGATACATGAATTATTTGAGTCATTATGCTTTTAAGACGTGATGTGAAAATGCGTTGCATTTCAGACACCGCCGTCTATATCGGCCCCGCGGTCTATCGGCCCCGCGGACTATCGGGCGTAGACCGCAAATACACTTAATAATGAGTTACCAAAGCTATCTTTGTGGTTTAAGTGCAATAAATTGTCCCTTAATTTAGATAAAACCAATTTCATGTATTTCAAGCACGTAAATTCTCATGTCATTGATTTTCCTTACAACATACTTATAAATAATGTACCTCTAGAAAGAAAGAGACAAACAAAATTTTTGGGTGTCATATATTATCGATGAAAATTTAAATTGGAATGAACATATACGTCATATAACTACGTCTATTTCTAGGAATGTTGGTATACTTTATAAAGTAAAGAGATTTGTCCCTGGTAAAACGCTCATTATGCTTTATAATTCATTGATATTACCATATATAACATATTGCAATTTAGTATGGGCCACCACCAACAAAACAAAAATCAACTCTATTTACTTATTGCAAAAGAAAGCCCTTCGCATATGTACCAGGTCACCATATTTATCTCACATCAGACCAATATTTTACCAACTGAAAACTCTAACAGTATTCGACATCAATTCAGTTCAGTTTACTGTTCATATTTAAGTATCTAAATGATTTTCTCTCATTTCAAAACTTTTATAATTTAAATAACACTATTCACTCCTATACCTATACTCGCAATTCCTCCAGTTTTCATCTAGTCAACCCAAAGTTACTGATTGCCCATAAATCAATAAGACACCATGGTCCAGACCTATGGAATTCTCCCCCAGAATTCATTAAGTCCTGTTGTTCCCTTTACTCATTTAAAGCCAAAGTTAAAACGATGTTACTATCTGAATATACAAGATAAAATCTCTGTGTCAACTCTTCATTATCATCATCATCATCATCATCATCACCGTTATCATCATCATCATCATCATCATCATCATCATCATCACCATCATCATTTCATCATCAACATCATCATCAATATGCTTTTTATCTTAGAATTTCAGTTGTTTATCCATTCTGCTTATTTAAACATGTTTCAACTATTTCATGATATTATTTTGTCTGGGGCTGCCATATTCTCAAGCAAATTGCTTATAATAGTAGTCCTTCTTCCGCAAATGACTTTATATTTGATGAATTACAATAATTTGACAATTTATCATTTTGTGTTTGTTTTTGAAAAAAATGATTGTCACATATACTTGTTATTCATGATTCATTGTCAAAAAGTACTTTTGTAATTTATTTCATATATGTTACCGAAAAATGTTGTACTTATATGAATGCAGAAGAAAATAAATCAAATCAAATCAAATATACTACATGTACATTGTTATCTTGAGATGTAAGGAAAGAGACAGAAGTAAAAGTGGTTTGTTAGATATGTTTATATTTTAAGAATGTTCCTATTTCAGAAATACACATACATGATTGCAAATTGGTTGTTAGATCTTATTGATTTAGTAGTAATTTAATTATCGCTAGTATAGTGGGTGTACACTACTTTCAGAAATACAAATATGACAGTTAATGAACTGTCGCCTCCTCTTGGTTTAGTGGTAATTTAATGATTAAAATAGTGCAGGGGGTACGTATACTCTTGTCTTAACTATTTTTGTGTTGGAGTTATGTTTGGTATGCTCATTACATGTATAGTATGCTTTATTACTACATACGCAGTAGAGTATACGTCGCTTTTTCTGCCTTTGTAGGTAAAATAGTTTGTTAAAAATGTTGTTATTGGTTTTGAGCCATTTTGCTATCACTGGCCTTTATGTACAGCAGATAGTGCTTTTTTATTCCATTTTGTTTTTGAATAGGAAAGAAAGAAGGGAAGAAAGAAAGAGATATCACGCCATTGGATTAGAGTTCCTTTATTATACTCTACATTGGTTTGTGTTATACCGCCACCTTGTGGCAAAGTTATGTTATAGAATTGAAAACATGCAATAAAGCGCAATCGTCCCTTAGCGGCGCCGCGATTGAGAGTTGACCATTGTCTCATTAAACTGAGGTAACTTTAGCCTTTATTGTGTTCCTTTATGGCGTTTATTTTAATTTCTTTATATATATATATATATATATATATATATATATATATATAAGATGTAGTCGATTATTAGTTTTGTGACCCGGTAAATTTTGCCCGGTTCGGATCCGGTTGAAATAAATGCATGGTGGACCAACGTTTGAAACTCGCAACTCGTTGGACGTTGGACAAATTCGTTGTACATACGTTGGACCAACGTCAGCAGGTCAGTCAAACACATTATTGTTGGAATCAGGTTGTTTGACAAACGTCTTTCCAATCTAACGCCACAGTGGAGACAGACGTTGATCCAACATTGGTCCAACGTTGAATAAAACTTCTTTTTGTATTGGAAACTCGTTGGAAAAAAAATGTTTGGAACAACGTTGGATCAACGTTGGTCAGAACTCTATTGTTGGAATCCAGTTGTTGGTGCAACGTCTTTCCAATAATAGTACGCCATTTTGTTGGAAACAGACGTTAATCCAACATTGGTCCAACGTTGAATAAAAATTCATTTTTGCATTGGAAGGACTTTGAAATCGATTGTTTGTAACAACGTTGGACCAATGTCAATCAAGCACGTCATTGTTGGAATTAGGTCGTTGGTGCTACGTCTTTCCAATACGGTACGCCATTTTGTTGGCATTAGACGTTGATCCAACATTGGTCCAACATTGAATAAAAATTCCTTTTTGTATTGGAAACACGTTGGACTAATGTTGGAACAACGTTGGACCAACGTTGGTTAAACACGTCATTGTTGGAAAAGTGTTGACTAACGTCTTTCCAATATAACGCCGTTTTTTTGGAAACAGACGTTGGGCCAACATTGGATACATGCTGAATGTTTGTTGTAGGTGATATAAATCCAACGTAAATTACGTAAGTACAACGTTGGATCAACGTTGGGCCATTGTCTTCAGTTTCATGAATATTCATGACCGATCATAATTTGTGGACATTTTTAGCTAAATTACATTAAATTTTTGAATATTTATGCAATGATTGCACTTAGAACTGTGCTGCAAAATGTATTTACATTAATTTAAATATTATGTTGTCATGGCTGTAGGCCTAGATATTCAAACATGTTATTATGGGGAGATATTTTTAGATCATAATTAGAAATTTGTAATATTTAACCATTTTTAACACGCACTATAATATAGTCCCTATGTAAGAAAGTGGATACTAGTTTTTATTATAGGAATAGGATGGGAGTAGGGTAGGATTATAGGTGTAGGATATAATAGGATAGGGTATAGGCTATTAGATAAAATACAAATAGTGTGATATAGATAGTGTGACATCATAATTATTATTTTTTTTTATATGTGAGACGGGTTTGCTATATAGACTGCGTTGGACCAACGTTGGACCAACATTGGATGCATGTTGCATGTATGTTGTTGGTGATGTGAATCCAACGTTGGTCCAACGTTGCTCGCTAACGTTCGACCAACATTGGAAACGTGCTGGATGTTTGTTGTAGGTGCTGTAAATCCAACGTTGGAGCGATGATGTATGGGCGTGCAAACACAACGGTGGTCCAAGTACGTTGCTACCCAACATTGGACCAACGTCAGGAGAAAAAAAATGGACAACGTTGGTCCAACGTTGAAGCGACGTGTGATTGCTACCTGGGAAGGACTCGGTCTCGGACTCGGACTCGGACTCGACCAATGGTGACTCGTGACCAGTGTGGCCAGCGAAAAAAAACAAAAACTATTCTGCTAGCGAACAGCGAAAATTCTGCTAAATCAATTATTTTACTGCTAAATGAAAATTGATCAGAATTGTACTTAAAAATTCTCTGACAAGCAAAAAAAACCCCCAAAAAAGTTATCAGCATTTTTGGGTGTATTTTTACTCAAAAATACTCTGACAAGCAAAGAAAAAGAAACACCTGAATTCTGCTAAAATTCTGCTAAATTTTGTCAAATTATGCCTAGCATAATGCTAGATGCTAAAGCGGTCAACATTCTGCCAGAAAGCAGAATTCTGCCAACTCTGGCAACGTTGCTCGTGACTCGGGCGAAAATCTGGCCGAGACCGGCAACGAGACCGGTAATTTTTCCGTTTTCTGTTTTCCGCTTTTAATTTTAGCTCAAAAAATTACCCCAGGGCACGCATAAAAACCCCGCTATTTTCGCGCACCTTGCTCGATTGAGCGGTATTTTGAACATGAAGTTAACATCGATCGCCGTAACCTTACGAGCATGTGCCCAAAGAGACGTTAAGATTAGTTGTTTTTTATGCTCGAATACACTCGTTATACACGTATGACACAGAAAATTAGTACTGAAATTGATATTGAATTTGGAGATGGATTAATCTATAACACACGTCTGCCCGTACCCCAGCCTGGGATATCTTGCAATATGGGCAGTCTCGAATAGATTACTATTCCACTTGTATTTCGAGCCAGTATTATAAAATATGAACTTCAGTTTTAATCTTCTGTTTTACTTGCAACTTATGTTCCTGTGGCAAAAAGTCAGAGTCAGCAATTTATAATTTTTGGCAGTGTCATACGGTTTTATTACGGTTTAACAATTACTTTCGTTTTACTGAGTCACTTAGTCATGTAGGCAGTTTCCAAAATGAATGTTAATGTTGCACTTTTATTACAAGCCATTCAGCCAGTTTAATGAACTAGCTAATACATGTATATGTACAAGGGTTTTATTAGGGTTTGACGATGCACTTGTTTATTACTTTAATCAGCTATTTGATAAGACTGAACTATTGGCATGATTGGTGTTCTTGGTGAAATATTGTTTTACCCTCTTTTTTCCATTTCAGTTGGAAACTTTCTTTTCTATAATCTGGCTTTAACGGCATTCAACCTTATTTTTGTGATCTGTTTACTTATCTTGATATGTTGATAGAATTTAGTTTTACAAAAAAGATTACAGGCATTTGAAATGAACAAATATTAATTTGTGTATCTTTTCTTCATTGAGGTATATAGAAACAATACAGTCAACTCTCTACATGTATAATAACTGTGGATACAAGCAAAATACATGGCCTGATAAGGCTTGTTCATTTGTCAACGAAACATGTACCTTGGCACAAAAGGAGTGCATGTTCACTTGTTAAGTATTTTGGTCAATAAAACTTCTGAAATTCCTTCAGTTCACCAAACCATCACCGAAAATCTAACCATGGACATTTATCTCAACATTTCCAATTCAATTTTATTATAATGCAGTATTGCGTCCAAATAATTGAAAAGCAGCCTGGGCATCGAACTAACTTTCCACCTAAAAGAAGGTGCTACGAGCCGTTATCTTTCTCTCAAATTTGATATAAAACGTCAAAGCTTTCGCGCTTCGCGTGGGAAGGGGGAAACTTCCCCTTCGTTGTATACACTGTAAATCGTCTGAACACTTTTTATAAACGCTTTTCTGTAACACTTTATAAACATCTAAACACGTTTATCATTATCATTTATCATTATCGCCTGTATAATATCAGAGGTCCCTGTTTAATTTTGGAACATTTCATAAACACTTAAAGTACACATTCAAAGAAAATCACAAATATGATAAATAATGTATCACTAGAAACTGGCAAGTTAACAGATAGCAATCGTATCAGTTTAAAGTCAACTACATATCAGGTAATTAAACAATAATACAAATAAAACTACCTCCCAGCATCTGCGATATACAAGCGCTTCGCCAAAAAAACATAACAATGTTTCAATGACGTCAATAAAGGGAACAATCCTGTCCAATCAGACGACGTCCCATAAAGAATGAACATAAGTGCAGTGCAGTTATTTCTCAAATTATAAAGAATTTAGTGTATTCAAACGTGCCCATATTTCACACCATTCTAAAATGGGAATGAAACAGATTCTGATTACTGAAATCTTTTGTTTGTAAATATATAGGATGAGGGTTAATGAACAATCAAAGAAACTACACTTTCAAATTGAAAAGCCCGCTGAATGATTGCAAGGACGGTATTCATCCCTCATTCAACGCCGAACGTCCAGCGGTGTATGCAGCTGTGAATGCAATGGCGTCTATTTTGTTTACAAGCAACTGATTCCTTTATTCTTGTAACGCTTCATTTTCCATCCAAATAAACCCATGCACGTGGTTTAGAGTGAGGCAATATATGTATTAAACATAATAGACTAATGCTAGTGAAGTGAAATAACTGAAGAGAAGATGACAAAACAGGCACTGAAAATATGTGAGATGTTATGGGACATCGTCTGCTTGTGCAATTAACGTCCTGTCTTTGACGTCACACATTTCAGCGGCTTTCGGAGAGCTGTTCAGGTGCTATGTCGGGGCTGTATTTTAGCAATTTGTAATTGATAATAATCATTACTTCGAATGTTTGCAAGCGTCGAATTTTGACAAACTTGTCCGGTCTAAGCTTCACCTACGCAATAATGAAACTTAAGTCAGTTTTAAAAATCAATGAATATCTACTTTAAACAATGTTTAATAAACACTCAAACACGTTTAATATGAATATTTTGGAACACTTTGACACGTATAGACAAGTTTAATATGAAATCATGTGTTTATAAACATACCATCTATAAACATCTAAACACACATCTCAACGTGTTTAAGTTTTTATGAAGTGTTCAAGATTCCCAATTAAACATATAGGATGAACGTGTCTAAGTGTTTATGAAGTGTTCCAAAACTAAACTGGGATTTTTAGCATCATACAGGCGATAATGATAAATGATAATGATAAACGTGTTTAGATGTTTATAAAGTGTTACAAAAAAGCGTTTACACAAAGTGTTCAGGCGATTTACAGTGTACAGTGGAGTATTGCGTCCAAATAATTGAAAAGCAGTCAGAGCGTCGAACTAAAATTTTCCGCCTCAAAAAAATTGTTTGTTACGAGCCGTTATCATTCTCTCAAATTTGCTAAAACGTCAGAGCTTTCGCGTTCGCGCGGGAAAGGCGGAAACTCCCCCCTCCCTTCACCCACCCCTGTTACATGTACACAGGGGCGGATCCAGGATTTCGTATAAGGGGGGGGGGGGGCACACAAATGCAGGATTGTCAACTTTGGGAAACTGCTTGGAGGGAGACCCATATTTTTTTGGTCTCTCGCCAGCCCTCCAAAAGTCGCTCAGTGGGGGGGGGGGGGGGGGGGGGGGGGGGGTGGTATAATCTATTTATAATCTAGTTATAAAGTTAAATATCACAGGTTAGTTGTATGACAACAGATAAATAATGCACACATTGTATACCTGTCCATGAATTTTGGGCAATGGATAATTTTTCCCCTTTTGTGTGGGTTTGTTTGACATGTTAAATAACAGGTGAACCCTTCCATTATATTACCTACAAAGGACACAATATAGCTAAAAAATGTTGGTTTCTTTGCTTTTTTCTTGTGCCCAATTTCAGTTTAAGATATGATTTGATGAATTTGTCTATTAATTACTACTGTGCAAAGCCCTAAAAAACAGAAATATGATCTATACCAAAACACACAATTAGGTCCATAACATGTGCTGTTAACTAATATTCTATGCTTGAATAATATGAATAGAGAACCAAGTACACTGTTACACAGTGTACTTGCAGTAATTACATGTACTTTTTATCTATCTTGATCACACTGGATGATATATAAATCAAGATCTTTTTAATTCTCTACGGCATAATGATGAAAGTGGATACAAGGAGAACTAGAAGCAAAACAATCAAACAAATTCCAAACAAAGGGAAAAGAGTTTAAAACAAACAAGTCTTTTGAATAATAAAAGAGATACTACTGTTAACTGTAACATATTTCATTTAGAGCATATTGCTTATAGGATAATAAGAAAAGGTTTCTTATTAAGTTCACTGGATATTAAATGAATATAGTTTAAAAAAACAAGGAACATAACAAAACAGTTTAACAATTTTTCATAAAGACACAGAAAACACAGTTACCTACTTATTTTGGAGAGGTTAACAAATTTTAAGAATGAACATTTTTTGCAAATAAAAAAATATAGACAGGCAAACAAAATGTCCACTTCTAAGTATTGTTTACACTGAAATAGTAGATATACAGGTAAAAAGTGAAATATAAATAATACAAAAGTAATCTCAAATGCTATGGGCAACAAAATAAACTTGAAAACAAAAATTGAGGTAAACGTTCAAAGAAAAAAAAAGAACTTTGCAAATGATCATCTTGGCAAAACAAAATCAGACTTAATATTTTTGGTCATGTGTCATGAACTGGTCCCCCCAAAAGGGTGGTGCTGTTACACTTTTTGATACCATGCTGAAGTAATGTTGGATTTTTTTTCAAAACCATAAAAGCTATTCCAACAAATTTGGTATCATTTTGTAGGTCTATTACATTTCCATTTGCCTGCAAAGTTTCATTGATATATAGAATTGGAGTTTAAAACATTCTAAAGCTAAAAGACCAGGGGTGGTGCACCCTGTACAAAGTCAATAGGAAAATTCACATTTTAATGCAATTTTTTGAAAAATGCTTATATCTTTGTCAAAATTTGGCAAATAACTACAAATTTGGTATCAAATCAAAGCTTACATACTCAACTTTATGGTCTTGTGATCGAAAAGTGAGACTGACTAAGCCAAAGTAGTGTATGAAACTGAAATACCAGGAATTTTATTTCAAAAGTGGCACTGCAAGCACTAGGTTAAAAAAAAGTTGACACATTTAATCATTAATAACTTAAAAGTTATAACTGGTATCAGACTGATGTACAATGGTATTGTGTTCTGAATTAATTACTGATACACACAGATTTGTGGCCTTGAGTTTTCAAAAAGTAAAAATCTAATCTGATTATCAGAACACTATGGTGAAATTTCATAAAAAAACTTACTCCAAGTAACTTGGTATCATTCAGCATTACTATGTGAAATCTCAGTTTGAGAAGAGTTATAGCTTTTGAATTATTAGCCATCAAAAGTGTCAAAGTGTTTTTCTAACACCTAGTCCAATGCCAGTGGATAATTTTGATTCTTTATCAATTTTGGGAAAACATTATTTTTGTCAAGACTTGTCGTATGGGTACAAATTTGGTACCAAATTAAAGCTTATTGAAAAGTACATCTGGCCATGCATTCAATGACAAATGATGAAAAGCTTCATACAACGACACTTTAAAATTTTTGAATTTTTTCATAAGGTTTGGTGATTTTTTCATTATTACAAAATCATAAACCCTAGACAATTATACACTGTTGTAAGGATGTGAATCAATCTTTTGAGAATATAACATTTTTATTGCCATAGGAGAGCCTAAGAAAAAGTAATGATGAAAACAATAAAATAACAAAAAATATCAAAAATTTCATATTCAAGTCCATGCAATTCTCATATCTTACACCTTATGTCAATTTTGAATGCATATTTAGATTCCTTGTGTAATTTCATATCAGAAAATGTATACTTTTTTCTATCATAGGTTGTATACTTAAGGAGATATAGGATTTTAAAGTTAAAATGCATCACAGAAGCTAAAATCACCTTGTAACGCAAAAGGGGACCAACTCATGACACACGACCTTTTTAAAAAATATATATGCAAATCATGGCAAGTTTCTTGCAGCATGCATGAATGTGCCTTGTAAAGACAGAAAACAAAAGGCAATAGCATAACATGGTAACGATCAAATGAAAATTCTAACAGAATCTTACAAATTTTTATCAAATATTAAAATCTATAAAAGATACTGCATCCCTGTGCATACTAGCTTTGATAGAAAATTGCTTAGTACAAGTACATGTAATTAGAAAAATAAACCTGAAACTTTAGAGTAGTCCAAACAAACATGACCATAAATATGGCTAAGTTATCCATAATTTTTTGTTTGGCTAAGATATGCATTTTTGTTGGTGCTTTACGGCACATCATTAAGAATTTTGTTTACCGGTACAGTTTGCTGGTCTACGCCACCCCGATGTACGTGCCGTGGAGGAAAAAAATTATTAGACCAAGCTCCAGTTGCAGGGGTGATGTATTACGCATACAAACGAACAAAACTGACATTTTCTTTGTACATGTAACTCCTTGAATAAACAATACATCATACAAATTTCAAGTTGCTATTGCGGTATTTTGTTTCCTTCTTACAACAGAATAACATCATCAGTGTGGGTCCATTAATTATTTCCATGGCTGTTGACGACAATTTTCCAGACTGGTGATATCGAACGTTTCCATTTCGGTATCACCAGTCTGGTAAACATGTTCTCCTTTAATGTATTCCAACTCACACACATTCGCTGGCCGGTTTATCTGTTCGGACCCTTCCAAATAATAACGTAATAGAATCATCTATATGAAATCAATTAAGCACTAAGCAGTTCAGTGTTAACAGAAATCTCATCCACAGCTATTATGGATAAAATCAATAGACCCGGACTGATGTTATTTCTGTGTTAAATAGGAAATAAAATACAATTTAGCAAGCTAGAATTTCTGTGATATGTTATTAATTCAAGGAGATTCAATAAAAATGTCAATTTTGTTCGTCTGTATGCGTCATGTATTACCCCTATAATTAGAGCCTGGTCTAAAATTCTTTCCAGGTCTGTATACTTTAAAGGGAAATTCCACCCTGATTAAAACTTGGTTTTAAAAGAAGCAGAAAAATTAAGGAAAACAGATCAGTGAAGGTTTGAGCAAAATACGATAAGAAATAAGAAAGAATTTTTGAAGTTGTAATCAATCAAACACAAATTGGCAACACAGTGACGTATTTTGAGAGCTCCTCGCCCATTTGCCCTGTACCCCAAAAATCATTAATTTCCATTTTCTCTAAAGAAAATATTCAAACATATATGCACCTTAGATATAATCATTGCTCCTATATGTTTTTACAAAAAACCTGTATGAAACAAATTTATTCCTTCAACAGAAATTAAGAAAATGACAATTTATGAAATTTCTATACTGAGCAAATGGAAGGCTGATGCTCGAGCGCTGACCCTGAAAGACCTCTTTCAGGGTGGACTTTCCCTTTAGGTAATAAAACAAAGACAGCTTTTTGAATTGTATGGTTGGTAAAATTTGAGAATATAATGTAATTCTTATACATGTATTGCTAAGATTATTGCCAGCACATGTATACAAAACTGGCAGAGTGGGAAAAAGAATCTAGAAATACAAGAGGATGCCCAACAGTTCTTCACTTCTTCAAAAAAAAAATTGAAGAAAGCATCAGGATTGTGTGAGTGCTTGCTTAAAACTTACAAGACCCTCTTCATGTTGATACATACATCCACAGCTGATTGATTCCTTTCTTAAAATATAAGTAAGTGTTAGGCAGTAACAACAAGATAAAGTTGAAACTATCAATCTCTCCATCAAAATATATACAGGTGGTCATGAAGGTCTTGATGTTTAAAAGAAAGAAGAAAAGAAAAGGAAAGGGGGGAAAAAAAAAACTATCCAAGGAATCAATTTGATTGCACATTTCTACTTTCAAAAGGAAACTTGTCAATGTCAGATATAAAAATGTGGCTGTTTGTCCGGCCACTTTCATCAGCAGGTCAGGTGGAATTATTTTGTACGGCACTGTAAAGCCATATTTCACAAACATGATGATGTTTGGAGTATAGCAAACATGTTGTTTGCGGCCCAATCTTGATCAGAGTCCGAATCTTCACTGGCTCTGTCCTTATTCCTTGGCCTTGCCTTTTGCCGTTGCCTTCCCTCCTGTTGCTTGGATCTTGACTTTGGCTTCCTAGATGACTGGCTGGACTGTTTCTGCTCAGCAGAGCCTTTGGCTGTCTTCCTATGACCAACCCTCCTACATGTAGCCTTGAGAGTGACAAACTCATGCATGGAAACAAAGAGCTGACATGCTATGGGAGTGTCTTTGAAGAACATGGATGCAGCCCACCTCTGGAGGGGTTCTCTACCTGATGCGTCACGGAGTGCCATGTACAGGCTGTGCATGATAAGGCCATTGAAGAGGATAGAGACATCAGGGCAGTTTGGCATGGGGCATTGCAGAAGTTCGTTGAAATGGATGCCATAGACGAGACACTGCTGGAACTGAGAGAAACTGTGAGAAATAACAGGGTCAGGCTTCCTCTTTCTTAATCGTCCTTGGTGGTGGCTAAGTCTGGTGTGCAGAATGTTAGATTCACTGCAGGGTTCCTCGGAAACAGTGGAGCCTGCACACTGATCCTGGAGATCTGACTCTCCTCCCTCTTTGCATCTCTTGTGTTGCCGCTGGGTGTAAAGATAGACCCAGCCAACCAGCAAAGCAGTGATGTGGAGCTCATTGTGGTGGGAATCCTTTGAGTTCATCCAATGTAGCATCACAAGAAGAGCGAGCTGGAAGTCAGCAGGGAATGAGATCAGATCCATGCTCGTTGTAAGACTTGATGCAAGAACCTGCAGCAACACTTTCTGCTTATCTGTCTCTGGGAGTGATGGAATTGCAGCCAGTGAAGGAAGCTTGCCATATCCTTCCAACATGTGCAATGGTGACACTTTTCTTCTTTGGAAGCCATCTCCATTTCTGATGTACACATGACAGGTATTTGATCCTGTAGAATCCTTTCCTTGAGGCTTGCCAGCAAGCACAATACCTGTCAATACTGAAAGCAAGAACTCTGATGGCAACCATACACTTGGTTGCCTTGGATTTTCCACTTGTACACTAGAGAAACAGTACTTCTTGCTCAAGATATTGATCAGTAGGTTTGGAAATAAACCTGCCTGGTGAGCGATAGCCACCCACACTGGTGTCCCTATAACAGAGCATAGTTGGGACTGGGATTGGAAGTCTGCTGGAAGTCCTCGTCCTTCGAAATATGACAGACGGCTGCTGGAGTCATTTCTTGTCTGATACATTTCCATAGAAGCTTCAAAGGCGCCTTCTAAATCCTTCTTATTCGGAATAGATTTCCACATCTCTTTCAGAGCACTGGCACTTGATCTCTGTTCACTGAGCCAGCACAGGAGATGCTCTAACTGCATCTGTCGTTTAGTGCCAGTGCTATGGTACTTGCCATACACCTGGCTTGACAAGAACGGGTTCAGCAATTCAGCATCAACATAGTCATTCCCAGCCAGGGTGGCAAAGAGAGGCAGCAATTCCTTCTTCACGTGGAAAAAGTTACAGAATGTGTTGACTTGATATATCTGACCTACAACAATACATTTTCCTCCTTTGGATCTAAGAACTAGTTTCCACTTTAGTAATGTCAAAGGAAGGTAGCCCCCTATGATGTCCATCACTAAGAAGTCACTGTCTTTTCCTAGAACTGGACAGTGCCAGTGATTGGCAAGAACAGCTATCTCTCTGTCCGCCTCAAACTGACTGATGGCAAAGCCCACATTCAACTCGGTAAGAACCTGCTTCATGATACACATACTCAGTGGAGGCATCAGGAGACCATCTCCTCCATGAATTGCTTCCCTGGCCATCCTAATCTTATCCTTGAACCTGTCCAGCATGGTGCCAAGCTTCTTATCATCAAGGTCAAAGCTTCCATCAAAGACCACATAGGGGGTACAGTTGCATTTGAGGAGATTCTGGAAGAAGTACAGGATCTTGGAACGGAGGAGTTGATACTCCCCACCATGTGACATACGGTCTGCATGGTGAGTCTGAGATAGCAGGTACCATAAGAGTCCGAAGCCATCTATGACAAGCTTGGTGTCCTGGAGGGCGATTTCTTTGAAGAGCCTCTTTGAGTGATTCTCCACCAGCGTAGTCAGGCCCCTGATACCCATGTTTACAGCTGTGTATGCACCAAAGATGGCAGATGGAATATGCTCAATGTTCACTGAAAAGAAAAAAAAAAGACAAGAGATAGGGACTACTGTAGTGTTTTGATTTTTTGAAGTAGAGGTCTTCAAGAATTTAGAATTAGATCTAAGGTGATAAAATAGTACTGGGTCTACTTCTAAAATATTAAATACAGTGGAAACTCACTATAACAAGAACCTTGGGACCATGAAAATTACCTTGTTACATCAGGAATCTCCTTATATCAGGTTAAAAAAACCCAAAGAATACAAAGACCCGGGACTAGCAAAATTACCTTGCTATATCAGGAATCTCATTATATCAGAGCTCTTTATAACAAGTTTCCACTGTATCAACCAGGACTGTATGATGGGGGGCCCCTTGTCTGCGCACCTAACATTTCACTTGAAAGCTTTTCCTTTGGTATTCCTCTACTGACTGACCTCATTTTAATCCTCATATCCTGGAGAGTAACTGTGCCAAAAATCTGATCAAAATTTGAATAAGAACAATTTCATTTTCACAAGAATAGGCGACGCTGTCATTTTGACACTAAAAAAGGGAAGGTTCCCTTGTCTGCGCACTCATTCACTTATCACGCAGTTCGGGATATTTTGCATGAAAGGTGGCATTTTTAAGGCATGTGAATAAAAATGCATAAAATAGAAGTTCTTCACCAGTTTTTCCTCATTTTTTCGCTGATACATATCACTAAAATTGATATGAAGATGATTGTGTTCATTGCGTCTTTTGTGTTGTTAGAATCGCGCAGTTACGCGTATGCGCAGACATGGGCCACCAAACCATACTAAAAAGAGCAAAGCTTTTCGTTATCTGGCATAAAAACATTTAATTAATCTATGAATTTAGTTGATCAAAATTTTACTGTCTAGATCTTCCGTTAGATAGAGTCTACAGCGAGGCATCTACATAGCACATGTAAGTAAACTGAAAATGCATTGACATCCACTGTAATATTGATAGAATTAGTTTTTCTAAATGGATCTTGCATTGCTGTCCTCCTAACTACATGTACTCCGCAACTGGAATTTAAACTGGAGGCGTGGTTGAGTGGTCATCATTTTTAGAGCAGAGTCAGAGAATAGTCAGAGAATATGACGGATTAACGTTCATGACGTATGCCAAACTAAAATTTTAAAAGAAAAAAAGCTGCTCTGTTTAACTGAAAGTCAAAGACAAACTCTGTCTCTGATCAGCAGATCAGTGATCATCTTAAAATTACACGCGAGATTTAAATCATTTACAGTATTTAAGGTACCGTCAGTCGGATTACACTTAATCATGACATACCCAGAAAGAGCGTTATGTCCATCACAAATCATCAGCAGTCGCATCGTTTTTGACTGGGCTTTAAGGTTTGGTTGCTCCCTCCAGATCCAAAGACCAGCAACGGTAACGCTAAGTTAGTTAGCGGGCGCGGGAGGCTGGCCCGTCACAGCAAAGCGATCCGCTGCTAGCTAGCTGGCTGCAGTTGACAGAGATATAACAGCAATGTACAATGCGCGAGTGCTGTATTATGAACATAGACGTACCATATGTAACGCACGACCGCGCGCCAAAGAAAGAGACCTAACCGCACGCGCGGAAATAGCTTGTGGTAAACATGGCAGCCTACATTAACAACACTGTGTCTACAGCTACAGACTGACTGCCTGGATTGAAGATGTCATCATGAATGATATGAATTGGCTACCAAGCTGTTGACAGGCTCGATTACAGAACTGAAACATCCTGAGTCGTGTTTTTTAGTTTTCATTGGTGCCAGGTACTGGTAATACCGTTTCTAATATTGTTTTTAATTTAATTTTAGGCTGCATTCACCATGACCATGGCATGCATGACAATGCATGTTAACAGAAACTGAGTCTGAGAAAGGAGAACAAATTGTGTTCTCAAAGAACAAGGCACAAAAACTCACACAAGCATAAGCATGAATTTACAGTCTGAAAGCAGCTGGAAAGGCCCAAAGTTCAATTTATGTTCAAGCCACTTATCAAAATTCAAATGTACGGAACCTGACCATGCTGACAGTGATATGATGGAGGGAGTGAGGGACCTAAAGCGGCGCTAATGCACTTTCGTATCCATACCCTACCCCTACCCATACCCCTAGCCTAGGATTAGGCAGTACAACATAATTGAAACTATACGATGTGATGCAGTGGTGGAGTTGTCTGACAAAATTTCCATAAATGCTTAGCAAAAAGGTCAATGTAGATGGCACTAAGCCAGTTGAGATCTCAACGTTTAGCATTAATGGAAATTTCATCATACATCACGTTACTCATTCTTTTTGGCAAAGTAAATGATATTCTTGTTGCTTAGTCACAGCAGAAATTAGGCACAGTGAATGTGTCGCATTGCTCGTATTTGCGGGGTGCGTTACTTTAGGACCCGCGTAGCTTTATGACCCCTGGCCATAGGCATAGGAGGAAGTATTTTCTAAAAATTTTAGTGATTATATTGGTGTTTTACCTCTTTAACTTAGAGGTTGTGACCGCTGCCGAAATCGACACAGCTCCACATAGTGATGGTTCCATGAGTGGTGGAACAGTTAGGTTAGATATACAGCCACACATTTGTGTCTTAAGTTTAGCTTAGCATCCGGCCATGGATACACAAAGGTGTTACGTAGTATCAATCCCTGCATGGAGCAGATACAGCCTCTCTCAAGTGCAATTAAAATACTACCTTAACTATTAAAATATATTATGGAATTATTATGTGTGAAAGAGGGTAATTTCATTTTCAACAGACTAGAGCACTGATGGGCCAGCTCAGATTCAGAACTGCACCCATTCATGGAACCATCTGTATGTTGAGCTGTGTCATTCAAGTTCAAAGGCCAATGATGGTTGATCAAATCAGACATTAACCCGATTGTGATACTGATACTGATGGATGCTGTTAATGTTGGGTGTTTTTTCTGATGGTTTATTAATTATATCTCATAAAATGTTCCACCACTGACTAGCTGACATGAAGACTATTCTTTGTAGGCTTTATGTCGACAAAAGAAAATTTGAGCTTTGTCGACATATAGCCTAGTTTTGCTTTCTCAATTGCTTTTTTTGTTGTTGTGAGATCATGCAAATTATTGCATTAATAAAGGTAAATTACAGGATTAAGAGGCATTAAGTCTATTAAATATTCTTTTTCAACAATAATCAAAGTCTTGGCATATCTTCTGAAATCTTTATGCTTCTTTAACCAGAGAGGATCGTTGTAGAGCTTTATAAGAAATAAAGATTTCCCTCATCTCTGCTATTCATTCACATGAAATATTGAACAGTGTCACATTTACAGAATATTAACTCTCATCTCATCTTAAACCAACAGTTACTACTTACTAGTATGATCCGAGTGTATGACTTGACTACTATATGTACAAGCCTTCAAAGACTAGGCACACCAGATACAGCAATAGCATCAAATTTTTCCTCCTAGAAAAGCACTCTAAATCTCCTTTATGTAATATGACAATATGATACTTTTATAAAATACTTGTGTGATTTGTAATTTATCATTTTACCACTAACCTACAGTGACCAGTTGTGCCAGAAACATCAGTAGCATTGCAGTTTTTAATTGTAGATGTAAATTCCAAGTCATCATTCTTCAGTGTATCAGTGTAATTACACCATCAGGTACTGTAAGGTCAGGAGGTGTCAATCAGGGATGCCAGTTTTCACGCTCTTGTCTTAATTCATTCCCTGTCTCTACTCTTTTTTGGGCTTCTTCGGACTCCGTATCATGCATAACATACAGGGCTCCAGCATGTGTGGGTCTCTTTTCAAGTTAATTTATTAAAATTACCAGGTACCCATAATCTGCTGACCATATAGTCAACAGTGACCAGTCACGCAGGACATACTAGTACTGGGGCCTGTAGCATAAAGAGATACAATTAATCTTACGATATCAATCGTAAGTCTGTGGCAAACCATGTACTGAAGAGTTACAATTGATTGTAAGATTGATTGTATCTCTTTATGTTACAGGCCCCTGGTAATAGTAATACAATGTCTTATAGTATACTGTAAGGCTACTACATGATATCTCAATGTGATACTTAAAGCCAACAGGTAGTTATCTAGACGTATCATTGACCACCTCTATTCTACACTGACCAGTCGTCATCATGCCGCCATCAAGAGGGGTCAAGAAACCAAAGGAGGACAAGAGTGACCATCGGGTCCTCGCCAATCGCTACCGAGTAGAGAAGAAGCTTGGCAGCGGAAACTTTGGCACAGCCTTCCTAGTGTTTGACATGAAGGCCAATTCTGACAAAGGGGAAGAACAGTGGTAAGTGGATGTTTCAGGTGTATATACTAAAATAGGCCCAGTGAAGTTGTTTTGGAAATTCCCTCAAACTCATTTGTTTAGATTGCTTTTGAGGAGATTTCTTACACACTTTTATATTCCATCATTGTGTGTAATTCCCTGTTCTTTCTTTAGCAAATTAGATATATACAGATTTGCCCAATATACATGTACATTATATTGCTGTTGTTATCTTATAATGCTACTATTGTCACAGGTCACAGGAAATGAACAATAGCAATTGTACAACTTACATATAATGAAAATGGCCAGGGTCCTGTTTCAGAAAACTTGTTGTCAATAACAACTGCCCCATTTCTATGACAAAATTGCTATTAGCCAATCAGATTCAAGGATTTCAGTAGCTCATAACAATTATTGTAATTTGTTATTGATAACAAGTTTTATGAAACGGGGCCCTGATGTGGCAAATAATTCTAAAGGTACATGAAGTCTTGAGTTTTCATATGGCAAAAAGTAAAATTCTCAATGAGTGCCACAAAATATATATGGAACTTGAAATATACAAATCTATGATATCTGCCAAATTATCTTGAAAGATAACGAGTATAAGTCAAGAAATAATCAAAAGAAGATAAAAGATGTCTTTCTTTCTCTTTCTCTCTCTCTCTCTCTCTCTCTCAACATTCTATCTGTATCTTTGTTTCTCTGTCTGTCTATCTGTCTGTCTCTATCTGTCTCTCTCTCTCTCTCTTTCTCTTTCTCTCTTTATCTTGTTCATTCCTCTCCTATTTCATCCTTTTCCTTTACAATCTCCAGGAAAGTATTAAAAGAGATCTCCTGTGGAGACTTGGCCCCAGATGAAACAGTAGATGCCATGCATGAAGCTAAGCTACTCTCCAAGCTCCACCATCCAAACATTGTCAAATTCTATGACAGCTTCCTAGATGGAGAGTTCTTCTGTATTATCACAGAATACTGTGAGGTGAGGATTCATTATTGATTTCTATTCAGTCAAATTTTTAACCCTTCACCCATAGTAGTTCAGAGTTTCCCTGTGGTCAAAATTAATCAGTTTTCCCTCCTCAAATTGGCAACAATTATTCTTTATTTACCACTCCTAGATAGTTTGAAAAAAAAAAAATTGTTGTATGAACCAGTGTGAAATTGCAATGTTTAACAGAAAAATTGCCAATTTGTACACGAAAGTAGTGATTATATATTGCACACCACGTTGCCAATTCAGAGACTTTAATGATTAGTTACAATCAATTGCTCTTATTCATGAATTGCACAATGTACTGCATTTGTAATGTTTAGATCAAGTAGTCTTTGGGAAAATGTTTGTCTTCATGAAATCCCAGAAAGGTAATTTGTGAATACTGTGTGGATTACATGTATATTTTGTGAATGTAGGGGGAAAAGGAGAATTTAGTGCATTCAAAACATAGCTATAAAAATAATGAGGAAAACGAAAATGACACGTAACAATATACCAGTATTATACCTACATTGTAATATGTTTTGGGGTCTATGCACATTTCTCTCATAAATTAAGTGATTAATTTGTGATACAGATAGTGAGAATGCTCTTTCATGCTACACTGCTATATTTGTTGTACAGTCATTCTGCTTGTTATTGAAAATCATTTTCACTGTTGGTTTGATTAGGGAGGAGACTTGGATGATAAGATTACTGCATGGAAGAAAGCAGGAAAGATGTTTGATCAGAATGTCGTTATGGACTGGTTTGTTCAACTAGCCCTAGCAGTACAGCACATGCACAAAAGGTAGGATGATCATTTTGAGCATGTTTTTGAGTTGATTTTGTATACTGAGGTCACATCGTGTTAACATGCCCCTCCCCTGTTCCATAGAGGCAGGCTAAGTGACAAGGAAATCTGTCTATCCCTTGGATAGGTTTGTTAACGGTCCTGTGTGGAAGAGAGTCCCCCCCTGTGCGTGTTAAGAATCCATTGCACTCCTGGTAAAAGAGTAGGGAAAGACCCTGGTGAAGTGGTACACCTGTACATCCCAATCAGTTATACCGGAAGGAGAGACCCAAGGATTATGTGTGATTAAGTTTGCTTTTTCCCTTCCAGGCACAGATGATGGCAAATGAAAATTTAATATAGTACTGGTAAGTGCCACACAGCACATACCACACTGACTGCATTGATTTTTGCTGCATAAAGAATGCTTTGACGCATGCACTGATCATAAAAGATAATTTTTTTTTGTTTTTAGATATACTTCTGAATACTGTAAACGCTGTTATTTTCACATGATTAAATTTTCGCGCTGACCGACCCCAAAATATATTTGTGGTGTCTTGAATTCGTGCTGCACAATTACTCACTCGCAAAAATGCTGCTCCATTTATTATTTCACACACATGCGGTCCATTCAAATGCATACTACAGACACAACTACACACACGCACTCTGACGTTAAAATGAACAGGATTCAAACACGTATTAATCAGATGAAGAGCGCAATGCAGCGTCCATTCAAAACACGCATAAGAAATCGTGCTAATATTTTCGCGTGTTCTAGAATTCGCGCTCACCCAAAATAGCGCGAAATCCACGAAAAGTAATGTACCGCGAATATTTCTGCATTTACAGTAGAAGGCTTTTAATCTTGATATCTTACATTTCGTCTGGTTAATTTTATGTGTCAGATTTCTTCACAATTGTTAATGGCTCGCAAATATCTTACATTAGCTTGAAAGAAACACTCGGGTAATTACCTAGAATCTGGTGAATATTTTCATGTGCTTAACAAAAATATCCCCATGATTACAGGAGAGTACTGCACAGAGATCTGAAAACCCGAAACATCTTTCTGAAGAAGAACATGATCAAGATTGGTGACTTTGGTATCTCAAGGGTGCTGATGGGTACCACCGACATGGCCAGTACGTTCACTGGGACACCGTACTATATGAGCCCTGAGGTGCTTAAGCATGAGGGATATAACAGCAAATCTGACGTCTGGTAAGGATAACATTTTCATATCGGGGTCTGGAGTGCTATATTCGGGGTATTGTGCACTGTCTCCTGTAAAAACCTGTAGAAAATTTGGGGGGTCCAGGGTGAAATTTTAGGGGTCCATGTACACCAGACTCCTGCTGGTGCCGAGCTATCAGTGTTGTACTCTGTTAGTGTTAGTGTTAGTGTTATGTTCTGTTGGACACCATACTACATGATCCCTGAGGTGCTCAAACATGAGGGATACAACAGCAAGTTTGATGTGTGGTAAGGATAGATCCATAACTGCACTTATTGTGTTAGTGTTAGTGATAGTGTTAGTGTTAGCTTGAGCATTAGTGTTAGTGTAAGCTTGAGCATTAGTGTTAGTACTAGTGTTAGTGTGGCACCTTACTATATGAGCCTTTAGGTGCTCAAACATGAAGGATACAACAACATATCTAATATCTGGTGAAGATACATCCCTATGTATTGGTATTTTGTTCTACTAGAGCTCAATAGATCTGAATCAGTTGCAAGTCCTACAATCTGTCTCAAAGTTGCATTTGTGTGTTTAATTTTATCACCAGTTGAGTTGTATTTAACCCTTTCAGGACAGGAATTATTTAAGGGCTAAATTGATCACATTTTGTTCTTCAAATTGGCAACAATATTTTTCTTCTAGTGCTACATGGTTCTAATAAGGTGTAATGTCTTTGAAAACAATATATATACATGGTTACAAATTTTGTCGAAAAGTTGAAAAATTGCTAATTTTGATTAAAAAAAACAATGATTTTGAACCTCTCAATGTGTTGCCACTTTAGGTATTTCAAAGCTTATTCTCATTTTTAAAATTCCTGGCATCAACGCAATATGGTCATGCACAAAAATGGACAAGGTGTGTGCAGATATTTTTGCTCTTTGTACTTATTCATCTGGTATATTGTTTAGAGCTCTGAATCAAAAGTTCTTGAGCCAAACAACAAAATGTGGTCACTTGTCTCGAAAGGGTTTATATGTGAGATTGATATAAAAATCCAACTTTTACAAAAATGGAACAATGGAATGCTAAGGAAGCAAGCATTATGTTTAGAGATCAGGAATTTTAAAGAGCACTGTATTTTCAACACTAAGCAAGGAAGGAATTAAAGATTGCTAAGCACTTTTATAATTCTTATCTTAATTTTGTGCACATAAATGTAAATCATCCTATATTATCCTGACATTAGCAGTGATTAAATGTAATTTGAAATTATCTTTCAGGCAATGCTTATTGGAGACTCTGTTGCACTCATCTAATTGGTTTTCTGATTGTTCTCTTTTTCTCTGTTGTTTTATCTCTTCATACAGGTCGATTGCATGTATTTTATATGAACTGTGTGCCTTACAACATGCCTTTGAAGGCCAGTCCTTGATGGGGGTTATGTACAAGATTGTGGAAGGGAAAACCCCTGAAATATCGGAGAAATATGACAAGAACATCCAAGAAATACTCAATGTGTAAGAAGATAGCTGTAAAGAATAATGTGCCCAGATATGTTGCAAAGTTCTTGTCTTAAGAATATAACATACATAATACCCATTTTGATACATGTACAAATAGGTAATTCTGTTGCTCCAGTTTTATGATAGAGACATTAATTTTAAGTTTCACCAAGGAGCTTCAAGAGCTGGAGTCACATGTAGCTCATTCCCTTTGAACCATGTTCGATGCCGCCAAGGAAAAATATGTCAGGCATGTGCTTAACTGGATCTTCCTTGCAGATAAGAAAACAAAAAGATTCCTGCCTGGCTGCAAACTTACAGGCCATTTTCAAAGGAAAATATGCTTTATTTTGTAATGATCATTACTTTTCGCTATCACTAGTCTGATGATATGAGCAGTTCACAGTGCTTACCTTTACTGGGGGCAAGCGAAAAGAAATTGTACAAAATTCCCTGATATATGAATTAAAACTGCGCGACTGGGCATGTGTGGGCACTAATCTGACATATAACATCATAATTAACTGTACTTGAACAATTGCAATTTTTATTTCGTTTGCAGGGAGTAATGAGAAGAGTGTCAAATTGGGGATTTTAGGATTGTAAAATTTTACTTTTTTTCCACAAATTGAAACTACTATCCTACAATATAGCCAAATTTCTGGACACAATTAGGCTTTTGTATTCAATTTTATCATATGTGAAAATTTCACTTTGTTTATTCAAATAAAAAGTGAAATATTCTCGATATTTCATTTGTGACAAAAATGCACCTGTAGATTCTTTTGTGCATCCCTAGAAAGGAGCAGCTGCTTGAGATAATTTGTTGCCAGTTGGAACTCCAGCTCTTGAAGCCCCTTGGTTTCACTTACTTTATTTGAAAGAAAGGAATGCTGGTATTCAATATTTTATTGTAAAACTTGATTTAATATGAATGATGTTTTGTTACCTTTGTTAACAGTTCCATGTTTCAGATAGTTAAACGTGCGACTTGGTGATGTTATTCCTTTGTTTATATCGTTGTAGCATGCTGAACAGAGATCCTGCCAAAAGACCCTCAGCAGCTGAAGTAACTAAAATTCCATTTGTTACAAGACATATAGAGGTGTGTATTTATTACTTCTCATATTTGAACATTTGTTATAATTATTCATTTACATTCTCTCATCTATTTTTTCTTTCTAGTTTTTGACTTTCTCCATATTCCTTTTTCATCACTAAATACTCTTTTCTCCCTACTATGCTTTATATGAGATATTATTAAATGTTTGTCAGAATAAGCCAGTTTGTAGTTAATACATGGTTCAAATGACCCTGATATGACCCCAATTTGTATGTGCACACACACATCTGTTTTGGTGGATACGCTACTTGGTTAACATCTAAAATTGTACAGGTGCACAGATCATGGTGTGCACGCTATAAAGCGTATAGAGGTCTATTGTACTCTGCACAAGTGACCTTCATCTGCACATGCGCAAATTGTAATTACATACTGGCTTATTGCAATCAAGTTTGTTTGATATCCCACTCTTCAATGTATAAAGGAATGAAATTAGATGTTGCTTTACAGGGCAAGGTAGATATAGCATTGTTTTTTCCAAATACAGTCAAACCTGCTTTAGTGACCACCTGAATAGAAAGACCACTTGTCTATAAAGACCACAATTTTCGCTTCTCTTGAAAAGTGTTACTCATTGAAACATGTATTAAAGGAACCTGTACATAAAGACCACCTGCTCATAAAGACTGCTTTTCTTGTCTCCCTTGAGCGGTCTTTATATACAGGTTTCACTGTATCACACTACCATGTTTGAATTTTGCAAGACACTTTTTTTTGTTTCTCATGTCTTCTTCAAACAACAGAAAATGAAGAACAAAATGGCTGAGTACCGCGGTCAACAGGAGGAGGACTCTAAGAAACTAAACCAAGACACACAGGAATTAGCCCAGATGTACCGAGAGAAGACCCACTACGAGGACCTGCAGAACGAGTCGCTACGGCTGCGGCAGCAGGAGGAGGAGGAGTTTGCAGAGGAAGTAGAGATGACCTACCCCCCTCCTCAGCAGGGACAGAAAGATCCTCTTAAGGGATTGACTCCTAAAGAGAAGATGCTCCTCAGGAAACAACAGAAAGCTGATCAAGAGGCGAGGAAATTAAGGTAATGCAAATTTTTTTGTTAATTCTTGTCACTATTGACGGCTTTTTATCAGAGTTTGTGGAGACTGGATAGAAAGTGCCCATTAACACTAAATCAAGATTGAAGGTGCTTGTTAGACCCTCTTGCTTTCAGAGAGAACGTTTTTTCCCCCCGTCATTGAATATGATGACACCAACAAGAATTTTACCTCCAATTTTGACAGTAGTTATTGTAAAGTGAATGTTGTTTTTAAGATTATATTTTAAGAAATATGTGTTGAAGAACCCTATGTAGAAAGGCTACCTGTCAACATTGGCCCGTGTTTGTGAATCACTTCGGCAGTCTTGATAGACAGGTGGACTGTATTATAATCACAAAGATTATATGTGTACAAATCACCCAAATCTGTATGAATACTCAAGTGCAAGCTGCTTTAATTTCACTGTTAAACGTATGCCAGCACTTATCATTTCTCTCTGTTTTAACCCTCTTTTTTTCAGCATGCATGCGAGAAATAATTTACAAGAGAATCTAATCCGCAAGGACATACTGAGAGAGACGATGGGAACACAGAAAAGACCGGCATGGCAAGGAGGAAGGGGAGAGGTAAGAAAAACGTCCAACATTGCAGGAATATTTCAGATCGGTTTAACGAAAGTGCTCTTTGTTAGTGCAAGAAAAGGCTATCGGTTAAAATACAACCCTAGTGATGTGCATGTATTGTGTAACAGGATTGTTTAAATTGCTATTTTGCAGTCTTGCATTTAATTTGAACATAAACTCTGCCATGAGATGGTTAGACATTTCAAAAAATTGGCTAAATTTCACTTTCATTATAGCTCAAAGCTGAAACCTCATGCCACAATTCGATCTCTAGTATAGGACATTTGTATTATTTTATTTAATTTGATTTTTTGTCAGATTCCTGTTTCAAAAAGTTGGTTTTGGTGTCAAAATATTGAATTTCTCTGAATATCCTTCCTTCTAAGACACGTATAAGTCATGTGACTCACATTCGCGATCGCGATCGCGATAGCAGATTTTTGCGATCGCGATCACGAACATTAGTCATGTGACTATACATGTACTTGAGAATGAAGAATAATTGAAGAAATTCAATAATTTGACACCAAATCTGAATTATTGAACCAGGAATTCAATAAAAAATATTAAATGAAAGAATATAAATGTCTTTTACTGGAGAATGAATTAAGGCATAAGATTTTAGCACTGAGCTAGAGTAAAAGTGAAATTCAAGTCAATTTTTGAATGTCTAACCAACTTTTATGTAGCAGAATTTATGTACATTAAGTCCTAGAATTTTATAAGAGCAGATATTAAGCCTTTAAGGTGAAAATTTAAGCTTCAAGCATCATCACCTCCCTGATCATAGCGAACTGAGGTCTGGTTTCTCAAGCTTCACATTTTTTGCGCCGCAAATTAGTGCAGTCGTTAATCAACTGGAAATATTTTCGCGAGATGTGAAATTCGCATCCTAACATCAACTCGCAAAATACGCGATTATTACAGCTTTTACATACAGTATGTGAAAGTGAAAGGTCAAGCGCATGCCATGAAATTGAAAACAATACCGCAAATAAATATTTCTAAATGTTTGAAAAAAAATCTTATTTATTTTATTATTTAATGTGGACCTCCAAAATTGAGTGTGGTCCACCAAAAATTAAAATATGTCAAATTTGGTGGTCCAACTGGACCACCAAAATTTTCAGTTAGTGTCGAGCCCTGCTTGACAATTACCCCAGGACAGTTACCACTACCACTAGTTACCACTAGGATGACTACAGCCGGAACAAATTGTCCCGGACAAATTTCCCCAGACAATTACCACACCCCTTTTTTTCTATGAGAAAGAGTTTTTGGAACATCTATTAGACTATAAATATCTGAGAGGATAAATTTCAAGTGTTACTTCTCTTGGTCTGAGCACCATGGCCTGTCAAAGTTCCTAACCATTTATATTTTGTCTAAGATATTACATTTTATTAAAACCATGTAGCATTAAAAGAACAAAAATATTGTTGCCAATTTGAAGAACAAAATGTGATCAATTTAGCCTTTAAATAATTCCTGTGCTGAAAGGGTTATATGTAGTTTTTGTGAATGGGTATACTAAATCACAAGCATTCTGTATTAAGTTAGAGGAGGCTGGTGGTTGGGTGATGGATCTTGGCTGCATATTGACAAAGAATGATAAAACTGATCAGTTACTCATATTTTCATACTTGGCAATTCTGTGTTGTTTACAATACATATAGGAAAATTCAACATTTTGGCAGTGCTTTATAACTGATAATTGAAATTCAATATATGGTTCCATAAGATGTTTAAGAATAGAAGCTATACAGCTATACAAAACCCTTTAATGAGCAAATCATTTTCCATGAATCTCTCGTGGTAAGCAGCCATTTTAAGGACAGGTATTATTTAAGGGCTGAATTGATCAAATTTTGTTCTTCAAATTGACAACAATAATATTTCTCTTTTCGTGCTACATGGTTCTAATAGGGTGTAATGTTTTGGAAAACAATATACATGGTTAAATATTTTATTGAAAAGTTGAAAAATTGCCAATTTTGATGAAGAACAATGATTTTGAACCTCTCAATGTGTTGCCAATTTAAGGATTTGAAAGCTAATTCTTATTTTAAAAATTCCTGGCATCAAGTGCAATATGGTCATGGAACAAAAATGGGCATAATGTGTGCAGAAACTTTTGCTCTTTCTACTCATGCATCTGGTATATTTTCTAGAGCTCTGAATCAAAAGTTGAGGCAAACCACAAAATGTGGTCGATTGTCTCGAATGGGTTAATACATGTATCCTTATCAGTAAATTTCTTTTTATTATCCTCTTTATTTTTGTCCCACTACAGCCTATGCCTCCATGGGTGCGTGATAACCCTCAGGTATACATGGACCCGGCCTTCAGAGGTTCAATGCCCCCTCAAGCCCCAAACATCAGTGTGTACTACGAGGACGGCTCCCCGGCTTATGGGGGTGAAGATGGGTACTGGGAGAGGGAAGACATCGGTACAGTCAGAGAAGGTATGCATATTAGATATTTCCTCGAAAATGTGTCTTGACATATTGAAGTAGACTTGCTTACGATAGCATGACATTATCGTCTTGCACTCATCAGAGTAAACCACAAGAATGAACATAAAGCCGAAATCGGAAACTAAAGGAACAAAAGGAGCAAAAAAAAAAAGAAGCTCTGATTGGCTGTCTAAAGATAACGTTTAATTAGGCTCATTGCCATTTGGTTTATTTAATAAGGGGATAATTGCTAAAATGATACCAGCGTCCTCACAAACTCTTTCTGTCTGCACAGATATATTCCCCAAACAGTCCTGTTGAGATGAAATAATTTTTTGTCTTTTCTTGGTACATGTAGTGATTGGGTATTCAGAGCTTACAAAAGGCTTTTATAGGCCTGTATTTGTTATTATAAAAAACAGATTTAGAGTACTGTAAATACTTTGATGTATAAAGATTTACAAATTCAAATGTTCAAGCTGTACAAATTAAATCTCAAGAAAAGTCAATTTGGATAGAAACATTAGTTCAATAATAAAATTGTTGTAAAGTGTGATAAACATTGCCCAAAGAAACTTCAGAAGCTGTTAATGCATTACAAAGTGAATTCATCTAATAATAATTTTTTTAAAAGTATTATTCTCTTCCTTTCAAATTCTACCGTCCTTTCATTTTATAATTAATTACCATCAATCGAATTTGACTGAATTGGTATAAATTCTAACATTAAACATGAAATCACTTGTTTTTTTTTTGTAGTTCCTGCCAAGACACCGTCACCAAGAAGATATTCAGCAAGTGATGACCGACCTATCAAACCAGCATCGTCACCAAACCCATATGCAGCGGGTGAGAATTGCCTGTAGAATTCTTCCAACGATATAAAGATCCTTGTTCTTAAATGTTTAAAGGGTACCAATCACCAAATATAATTTTGCTCTATATGTTAGAGGTTGCATATTATTATACTATATTCAAAATATGGGCTTCAAATATTAATTTTCCATGCCGAGCGAAGTTCGCGAGGGGACTATGAAACGGGCGCCGTTCGTGTGTGCGTGTGTGTGTGTGTCCGTCCATCCGTCCGTGCGTCCGTCCGTCCATGCGTCCGTCTGTCCGTGTGTGCTCAAATGTTAGAAAATGCTACTTCTCCGTCATTTCTTGGCCGATTTTGATTCTGATTGTTTTATCTGATAGGGCTTGGTGAGGGCTTCCAAACTTCTACACAGAATCGTGAAATTCATTAATTATGCAAATTCATGCAAATTTATTAAAAAGTGACGAAAAATGCTACTTCTCCTCTATTTCACATCGGATTTTGATTCCGATTGTTTTATCTGATAGGGCTGGGTGAGGGCTTCCAAACTTCTACACAGAATTTTGAAATTCATTAATTATGCAAATTTATGCAAATTTATTCAACATTGACGAAAAATGCTACTTCTCCTCTATTTCACATCGGATTTTGATTCCGATTGTTTTATCTGATAGGGCTGGGTGGGGGCTTCCAAACTTCTACACAGAATTTTGAAATTCATTATTCATGCAAATTTATGCAAATTTATTCAAAATGGCTGAAGGTTCATAATGTTTTCATGTTTTATATTTCAGTTGTATACATGCATTGTTGGTATTCTCTTCTTTTGCATGCAGTAACATTATTATTTTATTCACTAAAGTTTTTCACTGAAGTTTTAAGGTTCAGGCTAGTTAATTTCCACAGATCTGCACTTCCGGCGGGGACATTTATTACGCATTGCGTAATTTACTCATTCACTTGTTCTATAAAGAGATATTGCAATTTTAATTACGCTCTCTATAAATGTAAAAGCGACTCGTGAGTAGACTACTCAACGCACCCGTACGCGCTCGCCAAGGTAAAGGCTCGCGCGGAACCAAACTCTGAGTTCAGTTCCGCGCGAGCATTTTCATGTTATTCTTTATTTCTTTCATGCTCATTAACTGTTGACCTATAGAATACCAGACAAAGTTCTTTGAGGTTGATTTTATACTTTCTAGCTGTACACAAATTATTTTTTCAGGTGATTGGTACACTTTAAATGCAACCTACAACCAGATTCTTCGTCAATTGTCGTAATATTTGTGAATCAGGAAAAGTCATTGGTTGTTTTCTGCAAACAGCGAGCAGCGTACGTGTAACATTTAGAGAAATATCTGTGCAAGCGCCAGTAATAAGTGTTATTCCTCATGATTTTAAGTTGTTATGACAATTCACATGCATTTCCCTGACATAAAATGTAACATAGTTTTCAGAATACCACCCAACTTTTTGTCAACTTTGATATGGCTGGTAGCTGTCTTTTTTCTCCCATCAATTCAATTATTTGGGAATTACAACAATTCCACCTATAATGATAAATAGATTCTGTCTAGTTCAGTCAGCAATAAATTTGGAAAATATGAATTGTGCATGTGTAACTGCTCAAAGATGGAATACATGACAGTGGTTTTTATCCCTTTTATACAGCTGGCAACAACACATTAACACCATCTTCGGACAACCGCCCCATCACTCCTATGAAAGCAACATCTGTCAACCTGGACGACCCCAACATAGCGAATGCAACCCCACCTGGTGTCCCAGCGTCCTCCTCAAACAAGAAGGCCCCTGTCAAGAAGCAACCTGTCAAGAAACAGCCAGTCAGCAAGCAGAACTCAAACTCCAAGTCATCCTCGAAACCCACCAACAACGGAAAACCCAAAAGTGCCAGTCCAAAGAAGACAGCCGTGTCATCCTCGCCCCCAAAGAAGACCACCAAGTCGGCGGTGATGCGGTCCCCGCCTCCAGCGGAAGAGGAGCGGAGGACACCCACCATCAAGAAGATGGAGAGGATGACGTCGATGGACGAGATGAGGAATCAACTGGAGCAGATAGCATCCGAGATACCGGATAATGCAGATGCAGCCGACACCTTCTACTCACAGCACGATGATTTTGAATCGGACTCTGGATCGGAACCAGAGGTGGGATAAATGTTAATGAATATTTTCCTCTCTTACATATAATTGGGCAAGTCCAAGATATTGATTCATTTTCATAAGTCCCCAAAATGTAGTGGACTTATGAAAATGACTTACATTGAAAGTATTAGTTCCTTGATATTTTGTCTTTCTCAAGGGCAGTGGTGCCTAACTTTATTTTTTAATGTAAGAATGTTTCCACTGAACCTTTTTTTCCATTTTTGAACTAATAAACATTGCTGCAGGCTTTATTTTGTCAGAGATATAAGGTTGGGTTGCAATTGGGTTTTAGGTTAGGTTTAGGGTTAGGGTTGGAGTGAGGTATAGTGTTTGCTCCAGAGAGTTAGGAATTTGGTTAGTATTGGAAATTGACTTCAGATCAGTTGTCGTGTGAGTAGAATCTTTACATCATGTCATCTCATGCAATTTGTCAGACATCATTTTACATGTACTATTTATTTTTCTTTCCTTCATGGACTCTATTTTTTCAGTCTTTTGCTCTTATTTTGTTTACTAACAGGAACAGGATGGCCTTGATGACTACTCAGCATTAATGGATTGCATGCAAGATGCCCTAGACAAAACAACATCGGGTAAGGGTTATGAAAATTCCTGTCTGTCTCCCTCTCTGTCTGTCTGTCTGTCTGTCTGTCTCTCTCTCTCTATTCCTCCTTCTGTCCATCTATTCCTCCCTCCCTCCCTCTCTCCTCCTTCGCTCTACCCCCTCACTCCTCTCCTCACTGCTCCCTCTCCTCCTCTCTCCCTCCCTCGCTCTACCCTCCCTCTCGCTTCCCTCCCTTTCTCTTCCCCTCTCTCTCTCTTCCTCCCCCTCTGTCTGTTTGTCTCTCTCTCTCTCTGTCTGTTTCTCTGTCTCTGTCTTTGTCTCTGTCTCTGTCTCGTCAAGGTTGGTATGCACATACTAAAGAAAGCTAATAACAGTAATAACTTCTATTTTTGTTGTTATTACAGATCAAAATGCAACCATCACGGATGACACCGTGGGCTTCTTCTCTCCTTCCGTCAGAGCGAAGAAGATACAGAACCTGAGAGCGTATCCTTGACAAAACTTAAGTTTGCTCTGAATTTTTTTCAAGTTCAGTATGTCATTCAAATATAGGGTGTGTTTTCATGGTTAAATATACATCCCCTAATGGAGGCATCCAGGTTATTTCCCCAAGCAGTGTAGAATTAATGTCAGGTGAATATCAGGGTTTTACCACTGACCCAAAACAAAACTTAAGTGACTTTATTTTTCTGTGTCTTAGGTTCTGGTTGCAATTGAAGGAAGATTATCTTTTCATGTGGATCTCGAGGCAAAAGCTGTGTGCTCACAATATCAATTGTTCTATCGTGATTCTATACACATGATTATTTTCAGGTAATGATTTATTTCAGGATATTATTTTACAAAGGTATATACTTTCTTTGAAGGATGCAGATGCTGCATATTTTATACAAGTCTTTGAATTGAAGAAAATGTCCCTGTCTCTATTTCCATCATAATGAGTTATTTTCTAAGCCAGTTTCCTTAACCGAACAATTATACAGTGAATGCGAAAAGAAGTTTGGCAAGGAGTCTTTCAAGTCTGCCTATGCCTTCTTGAAGGAAGCGAGGTTTGGCGACATGAAGGAGACGATGGATGACACTATGATCATGCGCAAGCTTCGGGATTACGTCAAGAATGTCAGCGACTGCTTCCTCATAGATCAGCTGCTGTTCCTAGAAGAGCAAGCTAAGGTGTCGGCCTACTAGTCTTAGTGACTACTGAACTAGATAATTACTGAATCGTGTAAGTAGATCAACAGGCTGACATGTCCTCTGTGTATCAGTCATGGATTGTTGATTGCTGAACCTTTAATCTACAGGATTACATCAAGAACATAAGTGATGGCTTCCTCATAGACCAGCTTCTGTTCTTAGAGGAGCAGGCAAAGATTTCTTCTGGTTAATACAATTATTAGTTCATTGATTCTGAATCATTATATTGCAGCACAATGTCAAGGACTTGTGTTATTCCTTTCTTTAAAGAAACGCTGCTGTTCTTAGATGTTCAGGCGAGCGCGCTCCTCTGTATATTTATTGTAGGCTGTTGATTACTGAACCAGTAAGAAGAACTTGGAAGAAGAACTTGGAGTTGAATACAGAGGCATAATGCCTGCATTCAGTATCTTCCCTAGGTATCCCTAGGTAGTAAGGGACAGGATTGCATCAGGTACCTCAGCATTTGCTTCCTCAGATCTAAACCAGCAGCTGTTCTGAGCAGGTGAAAGTTCTCTTCTGTTGACTACACAACATTAGTTGATTCTGAACCAGTAACCTACAGGATTGCATCAGGAATGTCTCTGACTTCTTTTTCATAGACCAGTTTCTCAGAGTGCAGATGAAGTATCTGCTGTCTACCTGTCAAAGCCTGTTGATTGGTGAACCTTAGGTTCATCATAGCCAAACACAGGATAATTTTATGTGAGACAGATTTAAGTATATGTCTCTTCTAAGTTCAATGTCTTGAAATATCCATGTATGCTTTTAGAGTTATTATGATGGAATTTTAGCACTGAAGGGACGTGTAATGAGTGCTGTAGATATTATGTCATTTGCCAGACCATTAATTTGATTTTCATTCTTATTGTCTAAGTCTTTGATGATTTTAAAGATTTGGGGACTTATATCGAAGAAATTCAAAATGATGTCTTGCATGTTTAAAGCATAGATTAATTCCCATTTCATCATTATATTGTAATTGGAAAAATTGAGAAGGGAAAAAGATACACTTGCCATGCTTGGCTTTTCAGTATTCCATTATTTAGCATCTAGAGTTTAAAGTGTTTATGATCATGCATCAGGTCCATTCTTCAAAACATCATTCTCTATTATTCAGTTGATTTTCCTCATTCTAATTTGAATTCCAGTATTATGAATTTAATCACATTCTGTGTATATATATCATTTTGTAGCATTCCATTGTGTATTCACCATATTTCCCTCCACTGATTATCCCTCAAAATAATGGACACCCCTTCACTGAAATGTAGCATTCTAATCCTAGTATATAGATCAACTGCCAACTGCATGTTAGACCCGTAGATGTAAGAGTACTAATCTTTTAGGGCATTTTCCCTCGATCTTTAAATCTATCCACTTAAAAAAAAGAAGAATGGAGCCTTTAAGTTGCATGAATTGTGTGCTTCATGCATTGTATCATTCCTTCTTTTTAATTTTATGCCAAAGATTTATAAAGTGTCCGAGAAAGTGTTTTTAAAGATATTGTACGCAAGGAGATGTATATTATTGCATATAAGGCCAGCAGTTTGTTTGGCTTTCAAATTGAGGATTGCTTCATACCTACAACATGTTTCTAATAATTGTATCCCCCTTATGTTTATATTAGGGGGATGAGTGTTGGGGAAAGGAGGATATCAGCAGATTTTTTCTAAAAAATGTTATTAATTTCATGTATTCATTATTTTTTGCCGGGTATGATTATTTCAAAATTCAAAATCCATTTCCATTTAATTATCTAGATAATCATGTGTTGAAAGATTACTTTTGAGCAACAATATGTGATAAAATCCTATTTCAGATTTTTTTTTTATATATACATTTATTTGACAGAAAGCTCATATATGGTGGTACATATGCTCATGCAATAATTTTTCACATGATATGTTTGTGGTGTTCTAAACGTATGCAGAAATCATCTATTTTCATATAATGTGTGAGCGATAGCTAATACTATACAAGTATTGTGAAAATGTTTTGCTTGCTCTAGTGTAAAATGTAGTGCAGTGTTATATGGTGTGTTGGGTTATTTATTATGCAATGCTTTTTCAATTACTATGTAATGCTTTATAAATATTCATAGGCACCCATTATTATACTGTAGGAATAGTAGAATATATTTTATGCACAAGAGGTTTTGGGTAGCTTCTGCTATTCTCTCATGTGCATGATAAACAGATCATGTTTTGAAGTTAAGACTTGGTAATTTGCCAAAGGGGATCATGTGTAGAAAGCTACTTCTGCAGAAATCAGTTCAGTGTTTATTACCTCATGATCATATTGATCTACAGCAATTATAGAAATTGACCATCTTATAATTTATCATTTTGGATGAAAGCGACAGCTCATTTTTAGTTTTTTACACCAGTGTTATAATGCCAAGGGGTTTGAGGGTTTTGAGTTCGCATGAAGTTAACGACTTTTCACAAGTCAGTGTTTGGACAGGCATGTGTATGGTGTCTGGTATTCAAGAAGTGGATGCAAATGGCTGTAATCTCATAAAGTCAAATCAATAAATTATCATTTATTGAGAGCTAGAAGGGTTTTAACTCTTTTTTTTTCAAAGGATCATGGGAGTTATCATCCTTCTGGCTCTCTACAGATGATGTGTACTTTTAATAATCATAACTGTTATTATTTTTTGGTCATAAAAAGTATAGTTGTTACCGGTAATACAGCATAGACTACTGGTATATGTACATGGATACATTCTTAAGAATGTGCATGATGTAAGTGAATATGTTGAAATTTGTATTCTCTCCTGTGATTGCTTGGCTAGGGGTTATTTATAATAATCTGGTCTTTACAACCTTGACATAAACATTTCATGATGTATTCACAACTTCAGGAATCCACTACATGTGGATGTCATGTTCTTGACTCCAAAAAGTTGTACCTGTTAATACATGGCACTACCCTTGCGAACCTTTCACATATGGCTGCTATTGTCTTGAAGCCAAACACCTATGTGTGTACATAATAGTACTAGATAATTTGAATGTCAAGATGGTACATATGGGAGGTAAAATATATTGAGTACTACGTGGCGTTAATGGATGTATGTGACAAAATTTTTAGTTTTTCACATGCCATACGTATTTCAGTATGTAGTTATGAATACTTCAAAGGCTTTGTTTCTTCATGTAATGTAAAGAATTTGTACATGTATATTATGATAAAGAGTTAAAGATTAAGAATTGCCTAAACTACTTTGTAAGTTGTGAATTTTATTGTACACAGGAACGGTATGGATCCATTAAAAGTACATTTGACGTTTGTGTATTGTCACCATTGCTGGCTGGCATTCATTTTGTTCAAATGAATTGTGATTTGTGATGAAAGTACCTCAAAGAAGGTAAACTGTACTGTATAGGTATTCCACTGTGTGAAAATTAACTGATTTGTGCACTTTAAAAATTTGTTTTCCATTACCGTCCATGTTGCACCTTCTGCAAATTCATGTATTCCTTGATATTTTCATGTGTGATATTGTATAGATTTTCAGTACTTGAGCCTGTATATTTCTGCTTAATTACAGCATTTTTTTAATACAGATATGTATGACAAAACATGTGAGGTATACAGAATGGAAATATGGTCTTATTCTGAAGAGTTAATTATATTTCATTGTCTCCAAATATATGCCGTAAAATAATAATTTACTATATACTTTAGTAAGCTTTATGCTGATGTTATCTTGTGAAGGAGGCCAAAAAGAAAACATGTGAATTGGGGATTTAAGATTTAAACAAGATAATTGAGTGTGTACAATTCCACATCGATATCAACATTCAAGACCAAAAAAATGTTCCTTGCAAAACAACATGTTCTGGATTCATCATACTTTATTTCCATGATTACTATCCTATCACATAGAAAAGTTTACAATTTAGTCACTATGTATAGCATGTAAAAATACATTCAGAAAACAAGTTTTATCTGTTCATGCAGGTTTAGCAATATCACTTCTATATGATATATGACAAATCTACCATAAGCATTAAAAAAAAATAATGAAGAAATGAAGCACTGAAAAGCTGGCAATTGAGAGGTTTTCACTACTACATAATGATATATGCAGTGTAGTTGAAATGGTTTATAAAATTGTATTTATAAAAAGCAAGTCTATCAGAGGCAAATCTTGTTTCATATTACATGTATATCAAAAGGGACCTACTTCATGAAAGTTTTAATAGTTGAGAGGAATGATGTTTTTACATGTTTTTACATGTTTAAAATGGTACAGAATATTATGCTGCATTTTTGTCACATGCATACAATATAATAACGACATGCACGTTGAAGTAAAATAGTTCATTTTTGTTTTGCTAAAATAATTGTACTTATATGAAAGGTAACAGAGCAAGCTGTCATGGTTATTTGTGATTCACTTGTATTGCAACATAGGATTATGCTTTCCTCATTTGTCATGCCTTGATGTTAAATCACCTTGAAATCTTAAAATATATATCAAATTCAATTGAAATTATGATGATGTACAAATAAAATACTTTGTGATGTACACAGGATTCACCGAGTAACTTCTTTGTGTGTAGATCTAAATTGAGATATCTTTGAACATGTTGAATGCTTCTAGTTGTAAAAAAAATAAATACAATCCAGATAAAAAGAAGTTTGTTAATACTGCAAAACCAGCAACATATGCATGTTAATAACAGCTATTGTAATGATTCACTGTTGTTTCAGTTGTGATTCATTTTCGAAGCATGAAACCTTTACAGATCGGGCCCGTAACACAAAAGTTTGCAATCAATACACCTATTCACAAAGTTATTCAAATTTATGGATCTTTCTTTCCTGGGGACCTAGTAACAAGGTATTCCATTAACCTGTTATTAATGAATGAACTACAATACTTGGAATCCAGTTTGCATACATTACTTGTTGCTATGTCTGACAAGCCTCTGACAAGCTTTCAGGTTGTCAAGAACAACCTTTGTTTTTAAAAGTATGCATAAAATTTGAATATATTTGTGAACAGGTCTACTGCAAAATGGCAATGGCCAATCAGGATCATCGTTTTATGCACATGTTGTTCAAAAGGCTTACTATTAACCAATCAGAATCGTAAACCTTTGTGTTACAGGGCCGTGTACCACTACCACTCACTTAGTTGAAAAGGTTTCTGGCTCTACACTTACAGTCCTTTCACTGATTATCACATGGCATAAAACTTCATATGTGTAAAGTCATGGATTGTATTACCGAACAGCATTGTATTATCGAACGCGTACAGTTAAGCGCCTAAATAGCTTTCATACGCGTGGGACTAGGCATATGTTCTCCACACTATTTGACACAGAGAACACGGCAGAAGATCATAAAATGAGGCAAAGAAACGTAAATAATATTTTATAACCTGCTCTCTCATCACCCCAGTCGCCACCCTGTTGGCCCCAAATCGGGGTAGGTTGGGTCTTTTTTCCCATAGGGGGCACGTTTGGTAATACAATAACGCCGCGTTGTTGGGAAGGGGTTCATTCAGAAGGGAATATTGTATTAAATCTACGTTGTCCTTTTCAAATTCCACCAACTTCTTTTCCTGTAGGACTTTAAGCATTCATTATATAAGTTTGACAGATATTCATTTGATATTTCATTTGCTATGGTTGATTTTCTGAAAAGTGTTCGGTAATCGGATCCACTTCCATACATATGTACATCTATGAAAACAATACGTGTCAATGCATTACTCAATAAATTCAATTCGTTTTCAATGGATATTACGTTGAACTTCTTGCATATTTTACAATAAACATTTCATTAGGTTTCTCCCCTTGCAACCAAAATATAACCAGATAGTTGCATTTACGAAGAGGAAAATTCGTGTCGATGCCAGGCACCAATGCATCTGCATCAAAGTAACATTACTCCAGACTTTAAAAAGTTCTCATTTGTGCCAAAGAATACACTGGTGGTTTTGACAATTTGACAATTTGGACAGATACCGAATGGAACTAAGAGTAAATCAATATAAAAACCATAAAATATACTCTGGTTTATCAATTCAATACAAAATGGACATTTCCTCTTCTACAATTTCTGAGATATGACAACTTTAAAACTGAACAGATGTGAACCCCCAAAACACTGTGTTGTTTGTAATACAGTGGAAACTTACTATGAACAGCTCCGATACTAACGAGAGTCCTGATACTATAACAAGGTAATTTTGCTGGTCCCGGGTCTTCATGTTCTTTTGTTTTTTTCACTCTGATATTAGGAGATTCCTGATATAACAAGGTAATTTTCATGGTCTCAAGGACCTTGTTATAGTGAGTTTCCACTGTACTGGCAGTTCAGAAAATTATTTTTAAAAAGTGATGGGGGGGGGGGGGGTGGTTGAGAAAGTGCTTTTAGGCAGTTACGGGGTTCCTAGGTCAAGACATTACTCTTAGTTTGTGCAGAATCAGCACTTCCAACACTCTATGTTTGGAAAGGTCTACAAATACTGTATTCACAGTGTAATGTATATGGTGGAAATACATGGTATGTGGTCATACAGAGGAAAACAGCATCTTCTGCATATGAAAACGATAATGGTATATTCTCTACTAAAACTGCACCTTGGTCTTTCTAAACGACATTGATGAACATGTACATTTAAAAAGAAAGCTCTTCAGCTGCAAAAATCCTAAAAGCCTCATATTTTGAGACAAAAAAAGGGAAGTTAATCTGGAACAAAAAATTGGCACTATAATTATAATTCATCTACTTGTTTTCAATACTACTAAAAAATCAGAGCTAACTTCAGCAACAAAAAAAGAAGAAAGATTATATTTGGCACAGTGACATACTTGCTATGTCGGTTACTGATTGGTGGAAAACGCATGGAAGGTTTCAGGAAGCTAGCTATATATCTACAACATGTACAAAATATAAACAACATTTCACTTTGTTTTTGTTTTTTTATTCTGCCCTGATTTGACCTTAACAATTTCTCCCAGATCACTTCTATGAATCAAATGCACTAATTTTCAAGAATAGACACTATAATAAAAAATCCACTCCATATTTTTGTCAATTCTGTGTGATCAAACCTGAATATTTTTTTTTCTAAAATCACATAAAAATGCAATGATTTTTCCAAAATTCTACCCTCTTAATACCCAAATAATTTCTTCCCTGGATCGCTTAATTCAATGCCTAAATTTCCAGAACAGACAAAAAGTAAACACTTAACTCTAAGTTCTTGACAATTCTGTCCCAGTTAGACTTGCATAATTATTCGCAGAATTCAGTATCTATTCTTCCAGCATAGACACAAAGTAAATATTTCACTCAGTGTTACTGACTATTCAGCCCTGAATGTTTGGGACCAAAAAGAATTCATTTCACCCAATGTCTAGTTTTTGAATGTTTGAATAGAATAGCAAAATAAATCTATCAATCCTTGAATCATTCTTCACAGTATACTTTTCCCTTCCTTCCCCCTCCCACAATGCAATGCCTATTTTTCCAGAGTTGACAAAGTATAGAACCTTCATTTTTTATTGACCGTTTTTGCCATGAAATTCTACCAGGATCACTTTAACCAATTTCTACTTTCCTGAAATGAATGGCTTTCTTTATATATATCTACCATTCCTTGATTCATACTCAGGTCATTCAGACTATTTTATAGAATCTATTGACCACCAGAATAGCATCAACCATCTCCCCTCTTTCTACCTATTCAAGAGTATATCCAATGCTTACTTTCCTGAATTTGAATGGCTCTTTATATTATCTATCATTCCTTTGGTTCATAACCAGACCATTGGAACTACTTTTCATAAAATATTGAAAAGCAGAATTAGCTCCCTCCCTTTTTTTTTTCCTTCTATTTATCCAACAGTGTAAGGATATGTGACAGTGCTAAATGGGTAGGGCCCATTAGTCCAACTAAAATATGCCATTTCAGTCTTATTTTTCACGTCTGGCTGAGCAATATTTGGGATTAGAAGCACAGGTCGTGGAAGTCAAACAAGTTTTTCACACCATCCACAAACAACGGAGATAAAAAGAATTGCATCATACTCCTCAAGCACTCAATCTTGCCAAAGCATGACTTACATCAGATACATGTATGTTGCAGTTTAAATCTTTTCAAAGTACTGGCCCACTTTATCCCTTTGGCTCGTATTCATAAACGCAGACTAACTTAATCCTGGGGAACTTTCATCAAGTGTTTTGTCAGTGATTTTTACCGACAACTGTTATAAGCTACTGAAATCCTTGCATCTGAATGGCTGAGAGCAAATTTGTCAGTAAAAATCACTGACAAAACACTTGATGAAACGCTCCCCTTGGGCCCTGTTTCATAAAACTTTTCATCAATGACAAGTTGCAATAACTGTTATAAGCTACTGAAATCCTTGCATCTGATTGGCTGAGAGCAAATTTGTCGGTAAAAATCACTGACAAGACATTTGATGAAATGCCCCCCTAGTCCACTGATTCAGAGAGGGCGAAGTGATGATCATTATTCTGTATAAATTACTGTAATTTTGCAACAAAATGCATCCAGTCACAAAATGAAAATGAGAAATTTATTTCATGTTAACATGATTTTTGTTCAGTTAAAGAGAACATTGAGGTTCTGGGAAAGGTAAAAATAATTTGTGAGCTTTCTCATTCTCTTTATGTCAGTTTGAAGATTATCATTGTAGAGATGTCCCCTGAAAAGGATTGCTTGTCAAATGCCCTTACATTAAAGGGCAATCCAACCTTGATAATAAGATGATTTGTGTGAAAGCAGAAAAATAGGATAAGCAGGATGGTGAAAGTTTGAAAGAAATCGGACAAGGACTAAGAAAGTTATGGATGTTTGAGAAATGAGACCACTACATCTATGCGAATCTCAAATTGGCAATTTGGTGGGTCAATTGTGACATTTTTGTGGAAAACTCTCAAACTTTCACCAATCAGAATCTGCTTCTCTGATTTTTCCTCTTTCTTTCAAAGCAACTTGCTGTTTAGGTTGGATTTCCCTTTAAAAATATGACAAGAAACACCTGAAATGTTTGGGCCGAACATGTGTGTGTGTGTGTGTGTGTAGTCCCATATACACATTTCTGTGTGCAGTGCGTGTGACTCTCAGCACTATTTAATCATTTTTTTTCTTATTTTGGTGATTCTAAAACCTTACAGCATACACCAATTCTTATGTACTATACAATCAACCTTTCCCAATTGTTTTGAGACTGTTTCTTGCACAATGTAATCGCATGACCAGAACTTTATCTTTAAGACAGATCTATGGCAATTTTTTAAAGGGGATACAGATGTTGACACTTGGCACTCCATGAATCAGTGAACTAACTCTACCCACTCATCCACTTTTATGAATACCAGCTGTTTCTAGGAAATTAAGAGCCATTTTTATGAAGGGAAGAAATGTTATCAAAGGGCCAACATTCAATAACACTTTGCCTACATATATTCCGATAAAATACTTGAAGCTCAAAAAAATGCTTAATGCACAGGATAACCCACTGTATCCCTTTCCTTAGTCCCTTTACCTCCCGTTAACTTTAGCACCATATGTCGATGGCATCCTGATGCACTTGCCGCAAAAAAAAAAGTTCTTTTCTGCAGCTCCTACGATGACATGGAGAAGAAATCCAGTCCCGCTAAGCTCTCCGGCATGTACCCCTTGTACCCCCCTGCTATGACACGCCCCTTGCCCCACCCGCCCAGGGTGTTGCGGACCAGCTGGTACTGGGTGGCGGGCGTCTGGAGGTGGAGGGGTATGGGAGGGGTGGGGCCCTGGTGGTTCTTGATGCACTCCTTGACGCGGCTGAAGGCGGTGGGGACCTGCCGTGACTTGGGTGCTTTAGACAGGTAGATTACGCAGTGGGCAAGGTTCAGCTAACAAAGAGAACAAGGGAGAGAAATTGAGTAAAATATGATGTTGACGATGGCGATGATGTGAAAATTATTTTTACATTACCACACTGCTAAGAAAGGAAGTATATGCTTCTACAAAAGCAACTAGTGGACCTATCCGAGGGACTTGGTAAAAGGGCACAAGTGTTTAGACTTGCTTTTAAAACTGGGATCTTCCCTTGACATGACCACTGTTCTACCTCTGATACATGACCACACAGTGTTTTTATAACGAGTATTAATATTGAATGATCTTGCAAATGTGGGTAGCAAATAGTGCACTTCTATCGACAATTCTGCCAGGAAGAACTCTGTATGGATTTAAGGAGTTTTGTACTGTAGATGATAATTTCTGTTCTAAGCAAGCTCCATCACATACAAATAAGGATTTGCTAATTCTGAGGTCATATAATAAACTGTACATATTAGTGAAATTTCTTCATACTGTGGGGTTATATTGTGTTTGTCGGTATATCACTGTTTATATTACTGTCTCCTTGCTCATCAAGTGAACATTAAACAATGTACAACTTACTAGTAAATACTTTTGTTCATAGGAATACCTGTAAAGCCAACCGCATACTATACGATTGACTGCGATCCAATTTGGGAAATAAATCACAATAGTATTAAATACAGGCATTTTAACAAATAAAATGTACCCGATTCAGGTTCTAAACAGTAATATGAATACTAAACATAGGGTTTTGGTGCGTTGTTGGCCGTATACCGGGAATAAGGGCCAAATCAGTTTCAAATTGTAGGACTGCTCTGACGTCACTATGACTTGGAGCCGATTTGGCCTTTCCTCCGACGAGAAAGCTTGCAATAGGCTGTATTTTCGATTTTACTATCTAAATGACTATTCAGAACCTTGATCAAAAATATTTCATGCGTTTAAATGTTTATCACAAATCATATTACATTTTCTTCCGAAATCTGATCGCAGACCGATCATATAGTGTGCGGTGGGCTCAATTCATCAGTAACGGCAAACTTTCAACCACTTTATGCACTTCAGCTTACCTCACATTCTGGCATACCAATATTTTGGCAGGCTTGATACGTTGCTGTGGCCTGGACTAGAGCTTGAGAATCCGCTAGACCTATCAGAAAATAAGAGAAAAGCATAGTAATAACACGGAAAACATATACACCAACCCCTTTGTAATAGTCATAAACATGGAAGTGATACAGAGGGAGTATGAAGAAAAAATATTCCCAAGGCATTTTTCATTTCAAATGAACATTTCTCAACATCTGAACTACATCTGTGTAAAAATTCTATGATATGTTTTTAAAAACCTTATTCTTAAGAGCATTTTAGAAAATATATATAACTCGAAACCCCCATTCCCCCCCAAAAAAACTAGACAATGTGGCATCTTTTTCTCTCCTCTATAATATACTGTGCTCTATATTCATCAATTGCCAAAAGAGCACAGAACCGCGAGTTGCAGCTACATTTTAAGTTTCTGAAAAGATTCAACTGAAGCGAGGGATTTTGTGCTGAATTATCTCCTTCCACGAAAGTCATTTAAAATGACACCAACATTTCAGGATAGAAAGATATAACGTGCAATTCACAAGGACAGAGCAACAGAGCAGGCTGCCAACAGAATCTTCCCACTGACATAAGAAAAACATGAGATGAACAACAAGGCAGAAATGGCCCCTTACCGATATCTTCACTGGCACAGACCACCAGCCTCCTGGCAATGAAGAGAGGGTCTTCACCGCCGATGATCATACGTCCTAGCCAGTAGACTGCAGCGTTGGCGTCTGAGGCTCGTATGGACTTCTGGAGAGCAGAGGCACAGTTGTAGTGTTCTTCACCTGAATACGAAAGAAAGAGATTCACAGATCACACTGAATGACAAATTGTGGTAAATATTCAGATTCCACATGCTGACAGAATATTCACACACTACTGTCTATTTCAGGAGATACATTTCATTCATCTTTATAATGAAAACAAAGGATGGAAATATACAAGAACAGTCAAACTGTATGTAGGTACTGCTCAAGGGAAACAAGAAAAGCAATCTTTACAGACAAGTGGTCACTAAAGTAGGTTGGACTGAAATAACATCTTAATGTCCCCTCTCCCTCAAAAGAGCACAAAATGACGGGAAATTCAGGAAAACAGACAGAAACTGTAGTGATGTCCAAGTATCTGTGTGTACATCTTGACAGTGCTGCTCTTTGTGTCATCAGCATGATCAGACCAAATTAGTCATACATCTAATGCTCAATATCATAATCTACACAATACAACAAAACCCGTTCCTATATTCAAATTCGGCGGGAAGGCTCTTTCACATACTGAAAGAACACACACACACTCTCACCTGATCTGTCGTAACTGATATGTGACCTCTGCAAGCTCTCCTTGATCTGATCGATGGTGATGACATTTGACCGTTGAACTATGGAGGCACCCTGTTGACCTCCCGATGACCCCTTGGCCACGTCCAGAACCATCTGGAGTGAGTTGAGTGCTGAGCGTGCGTCGCCGTCACACAGGTTGGCAAGAAGGCATAGTGCTTGTCTCTCGATAGAAATGGTACTCCTAGAACACAGTTCAATGACGGAGAGTGGTAATAAAAAGGCTTCATTAGCCATCTGGGTCCTGTTTCATAAAACTTGTTATCCATAAACAGCCCAATTTCCATGACAAATTTGCTCTCAGCCAATCAGATTTCAGTAGCTTATAGCAATTATTGTAACTTGTTATTGATAATAAATTTTATGAAAAGGGGCTCTGAAGGGGGTACACAACATGGAGCTGGGATACTTCTGAAGGATTTATGCCCCCATACATGCAAGTCAGGGGGTTCAACTGTAATCACCAAAAACTTTATCAGCTCATGTCAACATCATCGACTCAAGTACATGTAAAAATACTGAAATTTGTATCCATCCTACCATGGGCATAACACAGTGAATATCCTAGAAAAAAAATCCAGGAGTATGCCCCCACCCTGTATAGTTCCAAGAGAGAACACTCCACTTTGTTATGAATTTTTAAATCATCATTATACCTTGAAATGACAGGATTTCTATGCTTCTTAACCATAATTGTCGCCAAGCTTGCTTCATTGAAAAAATATACAGAAATCATTAGAAATCATACTTCTAAGAGCGGTAAATTCAAGCCTGCTACAAGTAGAAAATGGCTTTAATTAATGTTTCCTTAACACTTGACTACTCACTCCTGATCGGTATTCGGCATAGCGTCTGCTACCAGGGAGTCTTCAACGATGCCGACCTGACAATCCTTGAGCGCCCTTTCTAGGATGAGCATGACGCTGTCCGGACTGAGCTTCTCAAGCACCACGACACGACACCGACTCAGGAGGGCGCTGTTCACCCGGAAAGAGGGGTTCTCCGTTGTTGCTCCAATCAGGATGATGGTTCCGTTTTCAACATGCAGCAGGAACGTGTCCTGGTGAGGAAATTGCAAATGGAAGAATAGTCATGTAAGAGACAACATCCGACAAATCTTGTGAATGTTTTACATTTCATTGTTTGTGTAATAAGGAAATTAACACAGGATGCAGCCACTCAAATATGCAAAATGTAGACCAATGACATGTACATGGTAGCTGTAAGTTATATTGCACACATAAATTCACCATGATGACATATGCTTTCCACAAAGAAAATGTCCTATTTTATTCCCTTTACATCGAGGTTAATCATCAAATCTCTGACAATAAATGCTTTCAACTGTCCATTAAAAAAGTCACCATAGATTATAATGCATTATTTATATTGTTTCAATTTGCCGATCTAAATTTAGATATCTTCTCGCAAAATACTCCTTATTGCCACAACTCGAGTTGAACTTGTAGAGGACACAGAGTAGTATGATTATGCATGGCCCCACACACATTTGCTCCCCAAATTTTAATTACATTGTACATTGTACGCACCCTTAAAATGTCAAACCTTAAAGATAAAGTTGATTTCTGCCATGCAATTATATTGAGAAAGAAAATGTCTCAAAGCAATCGGGAAAGGTTGATCATGTCTACATAAGAACTGGAGTAGACTGTGAGGTTTTAGAATCATCAAAGTGATAAGAAATTGACCCAATCTCGCTGAAAAGCACATGCACTACAAACAGAAATGGATGTACGGGACTGTACACACATGTGGTATGAATGTTCGGCCCAAACATTTCAGACATTTCTCGTCATATTTCAAGTATTACAGCATTTAAAGAGCAATCCTTTTCAGGGGATATTTCTACTATGATGTACTTCCAAACTGACATAAACTGAATGAGAAAGCTCACAAATTATTTTTCACCTTCTCTTTAAACAGGGCCTTTGTTCATAAAAACCTTACATACGGTATCTAAATCAAGACTCCTTAAGTAAAAAATTAGTGCAGAGCCTTTAATTATGAAATGTTTTCTAACCTGTTGTGTCTTGTTAAATCGATGGATCTCATCAATGAAGAGAATGGTCTTCCTCCTGTACATCCGCTGTTCATTCCGTGCAATCTCCACTGCAGATTTGACGTCTGACACGTTGCTGGTCGTTGCCGAGAACGTGATGAAGCGATGGGTGTTTCTCACCTTGGCCTGTCTCGCTATGACATTGGCCAAAGAAGTCTGCAACGTAAAAAAGAAGGGTGGAATTTTGTACATATGCAGCTTGCAAGGATCACTGTCATCAAAGCAAACTGACAAAACAATGTTACAAAGTTATTTTTAAAAGAGCAGCATAGAAAAGGAGAGAATTGTGGCAAACAACTGTCTGGATACTGGAAATGAAAGTTTTAAAACAAATGGTTACAGAAGGGAGAATCAGGACCTTTATGTATGTATATAATGCAATGTGATGATAAAAGTATGTGTAATTACAGCTAATTTGGGGAATATTTTGTTGTACACATACACAGGATTCTTGTCAGTGCATTATACACTTGGTGCTCATGGCAAGCATGAAGCTCTTCAGAAGTAGTATGCCAAGGGTAAATTCTCCTAAACAAGGTAGGGACAAGAGTAACTCTCAAGCTAAAAAGGGTTTGGTCCTCTCAAACTATTCCCCCAGGGATATTAGAAAATTAACTTAGGTTGGAGACAGGTAAGCAAAGTCATGCCGAGAACCCTGCACATACATGTACCTCATATGAGGCATGATATAAAGCCAAATGATATCACAGTGAAATCCACACTTACTTTGCCACACCCAGGCGGTCCCCAGAAGATCATTGAAGGAATGTTACCAGCATCCAAGAGGCGACGTAGAGTCCCTGTAGCACCAAGAGCCTTGTTCTGACCAATAAGAGTGTCCATGGTATAAGGCCGCATTCTTTCGGCGAGGGGGCGAAAATCAGGGCGCGGCTGGGAAGGCGTCGCCCCAAATGTCGGCTTTGTGCCCTGTGTCGTCGGTGACTGGGCATTCGTCTTTGCTGACGTTGGTGTCTGGATCGTCGCTTTTCCTATGGCTGGTGGTGTTTGGGCATTGAATTTCATTGCTTGATAGTTGGGACTCGTAGATTGTGCATTCTGCCGTGCCCAGAAGGACTGACTGGCTTGTTTCGGCGACAGACTGGCAAAGGGTGATTTAGGGGCTGACTTTTTGGGGGACTGACTTGAAGCAGATGACTTTTTATGAGTAGGAGTGGCATGTTTATCATTAAGAGTTGTTGTCTTGGAAGGAGTTGATGGTTTGTTAGGGGTTCTCTCCGCGGATGACATTTTCTTTTTTGCTCCCTCCATCTCTTCGGCATCAAAGTCAAAAACATCGTCATCATCGCCCTTGTCTTTGTGTTTCCTCTTACGCTTCTTTTTCTTTTCTCCTTTGGCCGACTTCTCCCCTTTCTCTTTCTTGCTGCTACATTTCTCTGACTTACTCCCCTTTTCAGACTTGGTCTTTTTGGGAGTGCTCAGTCCATCTCCACTACTTGACTGAGTGGAATCTTTCTTTGACTTTTTCTTTTCCTTTTTCTTCTTTTCAGACTTTGGAGTCTTCTTTTCAACCTCCTTAGGCTGAGCTTTTAGAATAGCAGCCCACTCAGCATTGAGCTGCCCTGTTTGGTGCACAGGCTCAGTCTCAGTCTCGTTCTCACTCTCAGCGTAGGAGTCCTGCTTTGATCGCTTCCTCGGTGGGGAAGAATCGTCCTTGGACAAGCACTTGTCCAGATGGGTGTTGATGGCCTGTGGGCTGCAGTGACGCCCACATATGGGACAGGACACGGCATTCTTGCCTGGGGAAGATGCACTCTGTCTCACTGGCCGAGGCATGGTCTCAGTCGATGATTGTTGTATCACCAAAGCTGGAAAAGGGGTATTATGATGTCACCATCAAAGCTTTGGTGCCTTCTTCCTGATATTCTTCAGCAAAACCTGGAGCTAAGAAGTATCATAAAACAATTTTATCAAATGTAACTCAATTTACAGATTAAATCATGCTCAAAAACACAATACATTCGTCACTAACAGACATAAACAATAATGTCTGACTAATAAGCATCTGTAAACATGCAATTATATACACATGCACACTCACGATTGATTTAGTTTGACCTATCGTCTTCATGAATCAATCATAACCTCTTTTCAATTCCTTTCCTTTTGACTGTTCTGTTCTCAACTGACAGAAGTTCAGTTCAAGTTCAAAATATCATGAATAAACAGAATATATTCAAATCTAACTTTCATGGTCAATATGACCATAAAATTTCACAATATATATTGGTAATAAATACTTTCCCATCAAAACGATATGAAAGTTTGAAGAGAGTAAATACGTGACATATCGTGTTTATAGAGTCTAGTTCACGAAATGCGGTACGGTGATGAATTGAAAATCGCAACAAATTTGGCAGCATGTGGGACTGAATACAGTAAATTCTTATGTATTCGGTTGAATTTCTTAGTTTTTACAATGAAATTCGTCCTAGAGTATTGTTTACGCGAATATTGCAAAGCAATAAAAAAAAAATGTACATGTTATCGGACTTCAATCTTGATGAAATGGGTAAATTTCTCACCTTTCTAGGGAGCACTTACAAATGTAATGCACACTGCACAAGCGACCACAGCGGTAAACAAAAGAACGGAAGTGATTCAAATCGCCCTCAAACGTCCCTGGCAAAATCTTGGATCCGGATTGAACGAGTAGATCTTTTTCTGTCCCCAATTAGCCCAAATTAGGCCAGGGTTTACATGTGCATGTTCGTGAAGTTATCATAGTTCGTACTTCCTCATAGTTTAGCTAGATCCTGGTACAACTATTATGAATTATGAATGATCATTGAAACCTTCATAAAAATGGAGGGGGACTTCATTTCACCTGCCCCTGATCCCGACCAATGCCCCCCCCCCCCCCCCCCCCCCCAACAAAAGAATCGAAGGAAGAAAAGTTTGATTCTTAGATAAAGGAGAATCGAAGAATGCAAGATGAAGAAGTGAAAGGATTATGAAGAGGAGGAAATGCATAGAAAACAAACAAACCAGCAAACAAGCAAGCAAACAAACCGAACAGAAAACAACTGAGCAAATTAACAGACATGTATTTTTGTATAGAGCTGAAAAATTGTACCTTAGATAGATAAATTATGAAACAACTAAACTGGCATCACGAAAAATTAGGCCTGTTAACCCTATACCTAAACGGGCTTGAGGGCCGGGGGGGGGCACAAGTTTGAAATTCTGTGACATGGAAATTATCTCATTTTCGGGTGTCTCTGCGGGTCTAAACCATCATTCAGGCATGAAAGGGATTTCAATAGACCTGCTAACAAATGTATTCAAATTTTATGCATACTTTTAAAACAAAGGTTGTTCTTGATTAATGTATGCAAACTGAATTCTACGTATTGTAGTTCATCCATTAACAGGTTAATGGAATACCTCGTTACCATGTCCCCAGGAAAGAACCATCCATAAATTTGTGAACAGGTCTATTCTCTGACTATATTTCTTTCAGTAGTTGGAGGGCCAAAGTGTGCAATTAGAGTTGTACAAATGACAAAATTTCAACATCAAAGATGTCACTAAATTCTTATGAATTCAGAAACTTTAATCCCTTAAGAATACAAAACAGTCAACGGGTGATTTTTGGCTACCAACATTTTTTCAAGAAATATTTCAGAACTCAGTGACCCTTTTTAACATTTTGAAACAATATCTCAGATACGTTACAAGAGGTAGTGTCTTAGAAAACCTCTGATAGTCTGCTTTATTCTGACTTTAAAATGTCAATACTTATGTAAAACTGCAAGCTTAAACTGTACGAACATCATGGAAATATTTCGGAGTCAACCTCTATCTTTTCTGTAATAAAAATGATGGTGATTTATAAAGTGACGGTTAAATAAAAGGCAAAAACATATATATTTCTGCTTGAAATATGTTACCTTCAGTTGAGTTTCTATTTGTAGTTTAATTTTATCAATAATCTCATTGATTATGTATGAAACGTTATCAATAGGTATTGTACTTGTGATAAAATACAAATGGCACGTAACATTTCTGCCAGATTCAATAAATTCTGGATGCAAAGAAGAACGGTGTATGGTAACGTATTTGACGCATCGGAAGTTCCGTTAGCATATACAGCAACAGACCCAGGGCCAATAAATGCATTCTACCTTGGAGAACATCAAAATATGACTATATTCGTAAAAACAACACACTTCTAACCGTGAAGAACGATCTTTACATAGATAAGTGATTAGATACTTCTATAACATTGAGATATATGTAAAATATGAATACCAACAATAAAACACAAAACTGCAATGTTTTTTCTGATATAGTTCTGAAATTTGCAGTTACGGAAGACGGTAAAAATGAAGTTGGAGCAGATTTTTGATTGATTGATTGATTGATTGATTGATTGATTGATTGATTGATTGATTGATTGATTGATTGATTGATTGATTGATTGATTGATTGATTGATTTTTATTTGCCAAGCCTCTAACATACAACAATAAAAGAATATCAGATCAAAATTATGTAAGCTTGAACAGGATAACCCACGAAAGCTCGAGAGCTTATTTCCAGTGGGGTCCCCAACATACAAAATTAATAAGTTCAATTTGTATTATTTACAGAATGAGAAGGAAAAAAAAATATTAAGAATAATAACAATGATAATAACAACAACAACATTAATAATGATACATGTAGTAATGATAAGAAGAAGAAGAAGAAGAAGAAGAAGAAGAAGAAGAAGAAGAAGAAGAAGAAGAAGAAGAAGAAGAAGAAGAAGAAGAAGAAGAAGAAGAAGAAGAAGAAGAAGAAGAAGAAGAAGAAGAAGAAGAAGAAGAAGAAGAAGAAGAAGAAGAAGAAGAAGAAGAAGAAGAAGATGAGGAGGAGGAGGAAGAAGAGCAAAAAGAATAATAAAGAATATTTTGAATCTCTAAAACGTACAAATACAAAAGTATATACAAACTTAGACAGCATGAAGCTGGCAGAGAAAAGAAAAGTGTTCTGTCTTCAGGCAATTTCAATCATATACCATGTCATTAGCTTCTCTCCTCTGACTCTCAAGTAATAGGTATTCCCTTAATTTCCTCTTAAAAAGAGCAAAGTTTTCTATTTCCTTTATATAATTAGGAAGGGTATTCCAATGTTTGATGGCAATGTAATAAAACGAATTTTCAATGCTACCTACTCTTTCTGGTAAGTTAAAGTTGAATCTGCTATTTCTTGTATCATAATTATGTAAGTCAGTAACAAGATTGAAGTTAGATCGAATATAATGATTTGACCTAGTATGATATATTTTATGCACGTGATGCAATACAAGTTGTCTTGATCTTTGGTTAACTTCAAGAAAACCAGCTTTAGAAAGTTCGCTGTAGCCAACATGAGTTCTTGTACCAGAACAGTTGATGAATCTCACCATTTTGTTCTGTATAATTTTCTTTTGTTCTAACTTGTTTATGTTACTATACACTAGCGTACCCAAGGGGGGCAGAGTGCCCACCGACAGCTTTTGACAGAAAAAAATAAATTCCCCCCTTTTTTTTCCTTGTCAGAGAATATTATTGAGGAAACATTTGATAACCCCCCCCCCCCCCCCCCCCCCCCCCTTCTCACTGAGCGAGTTTTGGAGGGCTGGCGAGAAGGAAGAAAAAAATACGGGTCTCCCTCCAAGCAGAATTTGACAGTTGACAAAATTTGCCCCCCTTGTAAAAAATCCTGGGTACGCCACTGTTACTATATACCATACAGGGTTAGAATAGTACAAACATTGAATACGAGCAAAACAGGGTATACGTCTTGCTTTTACATTCATACAATTTTGATATCTGTACAAAAATTTAGACGAGAATTTGCTTTTTTTACAACTGATTCTACTAAAGAAGAAAATGAAATTGCGCTAGCCAATGAAAATGATACGCATAGGTTGCATTTCCCCATTGTTCCTGTAATAAATAACATCTCAAGAAAAATATAAACGACAAATGAGTAATACATGATTATCTCATCAGATACGTTACCACCCTGATCGGAAAAGAATTGAGGAAAAAATGGAAAGGATCGAGAGAGAAGATAGCGAATGTGTCAGCAGAAGAAGTTAAAATTTACATTATTAATAATTACAAAATATATGGACAAATATTTTTTTTTGTTATGGAATGAGAAATAAATATCTTGCCAGATACATTACTAATCTGATCTGATCAGGGGCCCGTTGCACAAAACTTGCGTTTGAACGCAACTCAGGAAAATCAAACCCAACTTTATTTTCAGCCAATCAGAAGTGCGCATTAAGGACTTGCGTTTGATTTTTAGGAGTTGCGATTAAACGCAAGTTTTGTGCAAAGGGCCTGATATGTTACCGTATTTATATTTGGCACTATTAGAGCACACAGATCGACAGGAATTAAGTCGCCATGCTTACCAAAGTAGAGTACGGGGTCCGAAAGGTTTAATCCGTTCGCCAAAGCGCCTTGCCTTGATCATGCTGCCTGAGACATTTTAATAAGTAACAATATTTAATTGTAACGTATCTGATGTGCCTTTTCTTTTCTTACGCTATTTTCACAAAAATAATCATTTTCTTAAGTAATTTTCGATGTGTAATTAAGCATTAGCTTAAGTATTCAAAAGTACCTGAGCTTTGCTTTCATTTACTGTATACTTTTTTCTTAATGAAACAAAGTTGAAGTAACGTATCTGATATTAGCTCATCGTAACAGTAGTTTTTCAAGTGTTTGGAAATGTATATATTTTTGTATCAAGAGATTCGATGAACATTTCATGGTGCCGTTTATACTTGAGGTTGACTTTGTTTAACTCGTTCAAGTACACTGCTATGCGGCATTACTTTGACCTTCTCTGAAGAGTCACAAAAGAGGGTAACGTATCTGACTGCGATTTGGCGACATGGTCTAAATGAGCCCCAAGAGAAATATCAAAACCCCATATTGTTATGGAACATTATTTGTCATTCAGGCACTTAAGGGTCAATGGAATGACGTACAAAAGACTTAATTTGAATGATATGTTAACGAGTAAGAACTTGTTAGATGAGCACTTCCTTTCCTGGCGACATGGGGTTTTGAAGGTAATATCAAACTTCTGCTTGTATTTCTTCTGCTTGTATTTCTAATATTATCCTGGGTGTCCTGACAGCTCTATTGATAAACATTTTAGAGGTCAAGCCTCTAGGATGAAGTAAACATAAAAAGATGATTTCCAAGGGACAAAATAGGGATTTGAACGGTATGAACATGCACATGAACACACGAAAATCGCACTTTTGCACAGTTTTTCGGAGAATGGCCCTGGAGTGGGTGTCTTGGCGAGTTTGAAGGCATAAACAGACCTTTTCACAAAATTATTCAAATTTATGGCCGGATGTTGCTTTCCTGGGGACCTAGTAACGAGGTATTCCATTATCCTGTTATTAATGAATGAACTACAACACTTGGAATCTAGTTTGCATACATTACTTGTTGCTATGTCAGACAAGCCTCTGCCAAGCTTTCAGGTTGTCAAGAACAACCTTTGTTTTAAAAGTATATGCATACAATTTGACTACATTTGGAACAGGTCTTGATGAGGATTCCTAAGGCTTCATTGTTAAAGTGACATTAACTTACCAAACTGGTAATATATTTTGTAATGTCTCATTTTCGTCGCATTGTTAGAAAAACCATATACGGTAATTCATTCAGAATTCGTTACAAACTTGCCAAATATTCCATGCTGGGACTCTGCATTTCTTATACGGGGGAGGAAGGGGGGGGGGGGGAGGGCTGAGAGAAAATTAGCTTCCAAAGCCGGTGTGTCTTTACAAAAAAGGTAATAATAAACCCATGATAAACAAATCTTGCCCGTCCTTGTCATACTTTCAATCCTACCTTGGTCATGAACTTGGAGAGCGCCACCAGGAGAGTAATTTCGATTACAGGATTGGCAAAACTTTTCAAGACCTGAGGTCTTAAAACTTAGATACTCTGATCACAGAACTATCGATTGTTCTGTTTTGGTCTGAAATTTATATTTCTCACAGTGCTCATGAGCCTACCCTATCACTAATTTTGCTCATTTGCTCACTCATTTATTTCACATGCCGCTGGTTAAAATATCATAGGGCCTATATAAAATCATTCTCCAGCTAAGCATCTGCCATTATCTGTACTCTAACTCTCTCTCTCTCTCTTTCTCTCTTTCTCTCTCTTTCTCTCTCTCTCTCTCTGTCACTGTCTCTCTCTCTCTCTTTATCCCGCCTTCCCTTCGTTATTAGTTTAGCTTAAATTATCTCTTAATGACGGCTAGAAAAGCGAAGTAGCTCCGTGGAGACACTTTTATTCCGGCCGATTATCCTCAATAGCGAGTGGCCTCTGTAGATTGCCATGGCAACCAATGTCTTTGCAAACGGTATAAACTACTGATTGTTTACTTAGGCTTAATTGGCCTATTGCAATGGCAGCATCTTAACCACGGCCACCCATCGAGCTATCTCTCTATAGAGAAATTCTAATGCAGCAGCAATATACTGATAAGAGTTAATTTTCTTTCTGGAATTTTATTTTATATCATAATGAAAATTAAGTTGTAGAAACAATTAGGAACGGAGGTTTGCGCTATGTTTGCACAGCGATAACATTAAAAAGGCAGACCATACCGGTAATCATATTCAAGAAATCATACTGCGTTCTAATTTTCGTAAGTATTATATAGGAAGCAGATATTTTATCATACAAATGCATGCTTTTCTGTAACTTTCTTTCTCTCTCTCTCTCTCTCTCTCTCTCTCTCTCACTCCTCTCTCCTCTCTGCATGTCCACTGACGCGGCTGTGGGCCAATACGGCTTAATTTCATTCTAAATATTTGATGGTCGGAATCCCTTTAAGCTTTTGATCGAATGTTTTGAAAGCCTCGTCTCATGTAAATAGACCTACGAAAAACATCTTCACCTGCCGTTGAAATCCCTCACTATGGTAACATCAATACTGCAGGTGTCTTATCAAAGCACGTGAAAAAAAGCATCGACATCTGGGGTAACTCTTTCCTTTATTCAATTAAAGTCTATAAACTATCCCACCTGCAATCCTTTCTTGCTCCTGATACATTTGTGAATCGAATCCCACATTTAAGGGCTGGTCAGACTTGTCCGATAACGATAACAATAATGAGATTTTCAATTGAAGGTACACCCTACTCTATGGTTTGTACGTTTCAGTATGCTCGTGTCTGTTAATAGTAGGGCAGCTATAGGGTGTACCTTTAATTTTTTTTAAAATAAGTTTTTATTATTTTCTCTCATAAAGAAAAGTGAACATAATTTGAAACATTTCATATAATATAACCCCCCCCCCAAAAAAAAAAAAAATATTCACATAAATATAACTGCTAACTGCAGTTTCACATTTCAAACAATAATACAAACAAACTTTCATGTAACATATATTTGAGAAAAAAAATACATATTTCAAGAAGAATAAGATTCTTATATCTAAGTTACCCATTTCGTTACAAACAATTTTCAAGAAATCCTTTTTCAATTTTCTTCTGAGAGGAAGAATTAAATATTTAATGAAAAATCTCGTTATCGTTATCGGACAAATGTGACCAGCCCTTTAAAAGAGGGGGTTATCCGGTAGAGTCGTAACTGTAACATAGCAGCTGAGTGCATACAGTAATAGTCCATGCAATGTTTTAACCTATGTACGATTTCATTTCAAATCTTGCATCTTTGATAATATATATAATGAGAAATTTTAACGAATAATCCGTATACATTCAAAGCCTAATATTGGGGCTGATCCAGAATTGTTATACACATGCAGTAAAAACGCTGTTTAAAACGTTGTTTAAAACTTATGCAACCTGTTTAATATTTAAACAAATTGTTTAAACAATATTGTAAACAACTGTTTGCATTTTTAAACAGCGTTTCTCTGTGTAGACGAAAGGGTGGAGTGTATATGATCTTTGTAAGTCCCGCCCTGCAGCCCTCCCCGGCTATCTCTTTTTCATCAGTGGGGGTGGAGTTAAGTTGTTGTTTTTTCCTTGGGGGGGGGGGGGGGGGCGGTCGGCCTATTCCACCCACCCCTGAATGTGCCTGTGGTGTATCAGGTATGTCAATATCGGACAGCTGTTCCATTTATCATTTTAAAAATGTGTCTTCAACAAACATTCACCATGGCTTCCAAATATAAGTATATATTCATCTCGCTCGTGGGCATGGTAGGATTTTGTTTCTCTACCAGGCCGGGAAAGTGAAGACGAGACCATGACACCCTCAAGTAATGAGAACGAACAAGGGTCATCGCAGTTCTTGCAACCTCTGAATGACGTCATTTGCAGCCTTTGATAATCTTCATGACATCTGTTTTCTATAGCATCTGTCTCGAGAGGAGCACATTAAATGGACAACATTAAAGATCTCTTTATTGGAATGTTTTGAAATTGGTTGATGGTATGATGACCCTCTCCCCCCCCCCCTCTCTCTCTCTCTCTCTTTCACCATCTCTCTCTCTCTCTCTCTCTCTCTCTCATTGTCTCTCTCTCTCTCATCCCTTCTCCCTCTCCCCCTCTCTCTCTCACTCATTCCTCCTACCACCTCTCTCTCTCTCTCTTTCACCCTCCTCCGCCCCCCTCTCTCTCTTTCACCCTTCTTCGCCCCTCCCAGTGGCGGATCTACGGGGGGGGGGGGTTTAGGGGGTTTAAACCCCCCCCCCCCCCTTGGGCTGCCAAGTAAACATTTATTTGGGCAAAAAAGAGAAAAAATAGAGCATGCAAGTATGAGTATGCAAGTAATCGCAAGCTAGCAACCCTAAAAATGAAAAATCTTCCTACTGTAGGAGGGGGGATACCCCCCTCCCACACCCTCCCCCCTCGCTCGCTTCGCTCGCTTCCAAGTAAACATTTATTTGGGCAAAAAAGAGAAAAAATAGAGCATGCAAGTATCTTAAAATCGCAAGCTAGCAACCCTAAAAATGAAAAATCTCCCTACTGTGGGAGGGGGATACCCCCCTCCCACACCCTCCCCCCTCGCTCGCTTCGCTCGCTTCCGAGTAAACATTTATTTGGGCAAAAAAGAGAAAAAATAGAGCATGCAAGTATGCTTAAAATCGCAAGCTAGCAACCCTAAAAATGAAAAATCTCCCTACTGTGGGAGGGGGATACCCCCCTCCCACACCCTCCCCCCTCGCTCGCTTCGCGCGCTTCCGAGTAAACATTTATTTGGGCAAAAAAGAGAAAAAATAGAGCATGCAAGTATGCTTAAAATCGCAAGCTAGCAACCCTAAAAATGAAAAATCTCCCTACTGTGGGAGGGGGGATACCCCCCTCCCACACCCTCCCCCCTCGCTCGCTTTGCGCGCTTCCGAGTAAACATTTATTTGGGCAAAAAAGAGAAAAAATAGAGCATGCAAGTATGCTTAAAATCGCAAGCTAGCAACCCTAAAAATGAAAAATCTCCCTACTGTGGAAGGGGGATACCCCCCTCCCACACCCTCCCCCTCGCTCGCTTCGCTCGCTCGGGCTCGGTCTCTACGCTTCCTCGCAATACCCAGCTCAGCCCCTCAAACCCCCTCCTTGGAAAAAAGCTAGATCCGCCCCTGCCTCCCCTCTCTCTCTCTCTCTCTCTCTCACTCCTATCCCTCTCTCCCCCTCTCTCCCTCTCTCTCCCTCTCTCGCCCTCACCTCTTTATCTCTCCCTCGTTTCCTTTTCTCTTTTTATCAGGTAATTGAGTATAATACTTGCAATAATACTCTATGATTGAAAGAATCTTTTAAATATGACAAGAAGACAAGAATTATGGAGTACGTGGCTTAACCACAATTCCAGTCAACACTCATTCAATGAATCAAACCAGGGCATCAATGGTAGTAGTCCACTGCCTGGACTGTTCGCGCACGAACGCGATCCGTTGAGAAAATAATACACCCCCAACGCTAAAACTGATATAGCCCTTCCAAATCGACCCTTTTTTCGACGGGTGAAATTGTGGGGATCGCGCGATTAGTGGAGAGTCGCGCTCTGTGTGGGATATGCGTGTAGAGAAAGAGCAGCGTTAGGGAATAAACCAAATATAAAAAACGGATAGAATCTAGACTACAATGGTAGCCGAGGATTGGCGGCGAAGGATGGGGAAGGGGGGCGGAGGGTATTAGCTCAGATGATTACTGGACTGATACCTCCTCTCCCATGCATGCAGCCCCCCCCCCCCCCCTGCAAGGATGGTTCGGAGCTCCTTACGCAATCACGATTAAAGCATTCGACTTTGCTACGGGCTAGTTTGCAGGCAAAACCCCTGGTCAGTCGTAAAAGAGTGTCTGCACTGTAAGACTACCATAGTCCCTGTGCTATAGCTGCTCCTATATTGACACAACCAGTAGGTAGCTGGGTTAGGCTTCTCTCAACACTGTTCAAGACACACTGATTTTCTGATAAAGTGTCAAATTAGGGTCTGTCCTTGCAGACTAGCTACGGGCGCCCATCCTCTCGAAAGAATGAAAAGAAAGAGAAAGAGAAAGAGAAAAAGAGAGGGAGAGGAAAAAGGAACGAGGCAGCTTGAAACCAAGACCCCCTCCTACACCATCCTCTCAAGCGATGGCATTGTTTACTTGCATTCCCCCATAACACCAGTATCCCTCAAATTCTGAACACACGCTTTACGCCACTGGTTCGAAAGCACAATCAATATCAAAATTCGATTACTAAAAAAAAAAAAAAAATTGATGACCATCAGAGTGTGGCTATACAGTTATGAAAATAATAGAAGTTCTTCCTTTGCACTATCTATGCCCCTCCC